>VZSZ01001876.1:427332-464933 GCA_013398815.1 Ibidorhyncha struthersii
GGTGGGTCGGTGTCCCGCTGGTGCTGTGGCTTTCGAGGCTGCCGAAGCACCGCTGGCCGTAGCAGAGCCAGCCCGACTCTGTGCCGACAGTGAAAACACCTTCAGGCTGTGCGCCGGCAGCTTTTTAAAAAACTATTTTACGCTTTTAGGGGGAGGGGACAGTGCAACACCGTCGGCTTCTCTCAGGTGCCCCATTGCCAGCATCTTCAGGAAGGCAGGCAGGCCACGCACGTGGATAAAGATCCATCATTAATAATGGAAAACCCAGTCGTAGGATTGTTGGGGCTAATTTTTCTTGCTCTTTCCAGGCAGTTTCGTAGGCAGCACTGCCGTATTGCCTGGGATGCAGCAGTCCCGCAGAAAGCACATCGGTACTAAAAAGGCAGCGTCAGTACTAAAAAGGAAGCGTGGATAGGAGGGCTGAGTATGCCGTAACGGCTGGGCCACCCCAGAGACAGCCGGAAGGCCTCGTGCCAAAAATAATCCCAGTCCGTCAGCAGCAGCGAGTTGATGCTCCAGCAGAGGAGTCCTGCCTGCCAGTACTTCATGAAATTGCCCTTGGCAGGCATAAAGAAGAAAAGCTGCGGTCAAATAAGGAGGGGTCTTGTAGCCTCAAGATAGGTAGGAGGACAAAGAAACTACCTTGAAGGGGTAGGAAGAAGCAATTCTTCACTAACAGCTCAGTCAGTGGTTCTGCTATTAAAGACAGGTCAACCTACTAATTTAGGGGAAAATTATCCTCCTAAAGACTAAAAACAATGTGAAAGGAATAGTATGGGCATTTCTGTTTCTTTGTATATTTGCTTCTAGTGGTTGGTAAAGAGTAGCCGTAGGCTATTTCAACTTTTTAAAAAAACAAAACTAGATTAAGGCTCCTGGCAATCTGCCTTACCGCTGCTGGGCTAAACTTGGCTGTAAGAATTTCCTGCCTTGACTTCAGTCCATTCACTTTGAAGTTACTCACAGCATCTCAGATGTCCTGTCTGGGAGCCTTGCCTGGGTGGGTCATCTCAGCTGGATGTTTGGGGGATCGGATTTTTTCCTTCCAAATTCAACACTGGAGCTGAAAGCTTGTGACTTTTTTTTTTTGATGCAATGGTTGCATTCAGCTTGTTTGCACAGCTGGAAGTGTATAAAGCAGGGATGTATGTCCGTAGTCTGCCCCTGCTCCTTAGTTGCTGCTGCTTGTGGGCGTCATGTTTAGCCCTTATTTCTGAACTTTTTTTTACTTTTTTTTCCCCATCTGCCTTTTATTTATTTCTCTCTTTGATTTGGTTGTGGCAATGCTGCAGGGTAGGGACAAGACCAAAGGCATCTTCTCCAGTCTGCATTGCTCAGTTCCACACCTGCCTTATTTTCCTTTCTGTGCTGTGGGAACCAGCAGTTTCTTGAAAACCATATGGATCTTGTGGATGGGGAGAAGAGCAGTTGGAGGGGTAATGCTAACCTGGAGCAGGCAGCTAAAATGTCCCCTAAGGGCAGGGAAGACAGCATTGTTTTGCCATTCTGTGTCTTACCAGTTGTGATTATTTTTTTTCCCTAGCTACATAGGGTTTCTTACCACCCACATTTGGGAGGCATGAATGGCAACTGTGCAGCGTCCTGGCTCCTCTAGAGTAAATTCATTTACACACTGTATAGCTAGTTTTTGTTTCACATACAACCGCTTCTTGAACAAACTAACCTTGTTTGCTGTCACGCAATGAGATCCATGGCTTTGCAGAACGGTTACTTCTGGGAGTAGCAGCCACTCAGGCTGTCAGCTCGCACCAGGGCTTTAACTGGGGTAGCTGATTTCCATGGGCTACCAAAGGCTCTGCAGAGACTTGTCAAGCTGCAGAACTGAGCTCAGCTCTCCTCTTATTTCTTCTCTCCCTGTCTGGGTTTGTTACAACTCTCTCCTCCTCACCCTCACTCACAGGGAGCTGTAGCTCTGGGATTCCACATGGTGCTCAGGCAGCTTCACTGCAGCATCCTGGCTGGAGCCGTACATGACTACCTACGCTGTGCTAGCACTGGAAAAGCTGTGCGATACCAATTTCCCCTATGCGAAGAAGCAAACCAGCCAAGGCTGCTGCTGTCCTGTCCCTGTAAACCTGTTCCAGCCCCCTTAGTCCTGGAGGAATGTGGACGTGTATGATGGGTCTTGGTCAGGTGCTCTCAGGATGTGATATATAGGTTCAGAAAGTTGGCAGCCTTTGTGTGGCCTGAGGCTGTGCAGCAGCTACAAATATTTACTCTGGGAGGTGTGCGGTGCTCCACTGCTCTCATGCCAGTTGTCACTTAACGATTCGTTTCCTATGTATTTGCTTTTTGTGATTGATTGGTTTTGGTGTCCAGGATGATGTCAGCTCTGACTGAAGATACAGGACTTCCTCCTGAGCGGATTCTCTCACATCTAATAAAGCATGAGCTGACGTTTCAGCCCCTCCTTCAGCTTTGCACCAAAAGGACGTGCCAGCAGTGTGGGGGAAGCTTGTTGAACTTGCCTGGAATGGGTCACAGAGTTTGAAGATACACACCCTGATCGTTTAAACCTCACTTCCATAGGAAACATGGCCAAAGTTAACAGCCTTAAGGTGGACATTATTTCATTACAGCCAAATTATTTTCACAGTGTTTACACCACCCCACCCCAGGTTTTGCCTGTTTGCTCTGTGGTTGTCAAAAATCCCCGTGCCAGAGGCATCCTGAAATCTGCACTTGTGGAACAACATGGAACACAGCTGAGTGTTACAAGGTGCAGAGCATGCACATTAAAGTGCTGATAATCACTTTTGTATCAAAATCAATTTTTTTACTAATTTCTCTGAGGATGCTGCAGCTTCTCCAGAGTGCCCAGATGCAGGAGAACCCAGCCACTGTGTTGCAGATAAAAGCCCGCTGACTACCAGACATACAGCTGTATTTACCAGGTATCGGGGAACGTCAGTTCTGGCTCAGGGCACGCTCTGGTTAGACAAATAGCTTCTTGGTATTATTAACTAAAACCAGGTACCATGGGAAGATTAAGAGCAGGACAAGTGCCAGCCTCCAACTACTTTCAGCTCTCTGGACTTTGCTCAGTCCTTAACTGCTGTGCCGTCAGGTTCTGCCTGAGAGGATTAGAGATGAGAGGGCACCAGGGCCAGCTACTGGGTGGACTGCCTAAGGTCAGTTATGGAAGAGATCCCATAGTTTGTGTGCGCCTGTGCTTGTGGGTGCAAGGGGGTCTGAGTATCAGCAACCCGAGTGGGGCAGTGGGCCTCAGGGGCTTGTATCACCAGGTGTCTGCAGCTGGAGAGAACAAGGAGCTGGGTCCAGCTGCTGGATAAACTTGAGTATCTAAGGCCTTTTACTGGAGGGACTCATGTTGTATGTATGTGTTCCATTAAGGACCTTCATCCCAGAGAGGGGAAGGGGATGATGTTGTTGGTCCTGTTTCCATTTGCATAACTGCTGTTTTCTGGTTTTATCTGTTTGGCTGGCCATGTGTATACACATACACATGCTTGTGTGCCTACTAGGAATACACACTCACCCTTGCTACTGGCCAGACGTGGGGATACAGAGTTGCAGGCAGCTTCACGTCGATCAGACTACCAGTTTTAGCAATTCCAACCAACACTTCTCTCCTGCAAGCAGGAGGTAATTTTTGCTAAAGAACGAGGTTAAAATGCAGCCTTCATGTGGCAGTTAAGTTTTTCACTAGCTACACTGTACCATGTTCCTGAATACCTTATCAGCAGAAATACAGGCTTATTTTATTTTCTAGGGTAGCTGGATCTCTGCTACTCTGCCACCATGGTTACTGAAGAAAGGGATGAAAGTAAAGGCAGTCTCTTCTAGACAGGGTGTTTGAATCCATCCCTATATTACACCTCTATTAGCCAAAGGATGTCAGTGCTACAGTAATTAGTTTACCAGTCAGCCTCTGCAGTAGCAAATGAAGGAAGGAGAAAGGGAAAGTTGATCTATAACACAACAGCCAGCTGAGAGCTGACAATTTCATACTTAAGATTATACAGATGGGTAAGACTTAGCAGGCACTGCTGCTAGGAAACATTATCATTGTGTGGAGCCTGTGTGGGGAAAATAAACATTTCTAAAGTGCTCTCCTTCCCTGAGCAGCAGCAACAAACTCATTTGTGTTTTTTCATCACATATAAAGCAGGATGAGCCTATCCACATACTGTAAAGCAAATTCTTACACATTATTTTTTACAATAATCAACACCTATGAAAATCTATGCAAAAAAGCAGGCCGTCTGATGTTTGTCTTTGTTCTTTTACATGCTTGGTAGCTGCTGTCAGGACATTTTTGTTGGTGAAACGCAGCACCATCTCCCTTGGATGAAATAATTGCTAAAAGAGTTAACAAGGGACTTCCGTGAACGTATGACAAAAAAGTTTGCATGAATAATTTAACATGGTAGCTGAGTTTAAAAATATCTGGAAGATTCCAGATTAAGTATAGAGAGCAGAAGTTTTAAAAGGACTTTTTCCCCACTTTAAGCAGCTCTTCCAAGAGATACAGAAGCTGTGTTACTGTAGGGCCATAAAGGTCCTATGAGTGAAGCAGCTTCAGAATCTATCACCCTCTCTTGCCACTATTAATACTTTGAAGTAGCCTGCACTTTTTAAATCCTGTTTAGAGAATAATTTTTAAACAAACAGCACTCAGGATCCAGTGTTATTTCATAGAAGTTTAATGTTTGTTTTTGAAGTAATACTATTTAATCAAGAGAAAGGAAGCATCCACATATACACACTCCTCTTGGATGCTGGCAATAGAACATTATGTTACATGAACAAGCATGTTTAACCATTAAAAATGTAGAAAAAGCCTCAGTGATTAATCATATTAATAATACTAAAAAGAATGTGCCCTCATACCAAAGAGAAGAGAAAGAGATACCATTCAAGTCATGCAAATCTGTACCCACCTTCTCAGAATAGGATTCCCAAAGTCCAGCAGTTCCAGGTAACATTTTCTTAGCTCCTGTGGAAATTAACCAAAAGCCAGCAAAGAGAATGGGCTTGTTACAGTGAACTCAATGCTCATCCTAAAATCTTGCTTGCTGAGCATCTGGTGGGTTTGACTGTTACATTCTCAAATCTGAGTGCCTTTTAATTGTTTTCCCCTCTGCATCAAAAGCTTTCAATACCAAAACCTTTTGATGTAGCTGAGAGAAATCTGCCGAGCTTAATACAGAATGAAAACAGCTGTAGTTGAACGTACTGTGAATGTAGGCAGTGCACGAGGAGAAGAGATTTGTAAGAACTGAGACACCTAAAAGCTATGTATTTGATGCTTTGGTCTAGGATGCTAACCCTATAAAGCAGAGGGTTTCACCCTACAAACCTGAAATAATCTTTCAACCTGTAAGCCTTTCTTGGGTTCTGAAACACAAATTCAACTCTCAGAGGAATAATTACAGGTCATTTAGTACCTTGGATGATCTCTCTTCTGTAGACATTGCAGCCAGCTTGAAGCAAGCTGTCCACACCTGTATCTTATATCAAATGCCAGATAGATCAAATGTGAATTATAAAGTACTGTAGCAAACGCAGATATGGATTTTTTTCCCCCAGCCAAGCTGAATCCTTTGCATGAATTCATTGCACTGAATGCATGAAATACAAGTGCAAATCACTTTTGTAATCCTATCTTGGATGGTATGGGTAGAGACACAAGATATACCAGTTTTGAACCTCTCATACACTTGGTAAAGCACTATAATCTGAAACTAACTGGCAGAGGACATAAAGCTTAAACAGTACCTGGAAAGCACCATATTAAATGGGTTTAATTGCATTAAGCCTTTAGTTCTCATGAGAAAAAGCAGTCACTGGTACTCCTTTGCTAATGGACTTCATTCTCCTCCCCCCGACCCCCTCCCAAGCATTTCTAAATACCCATCTTTCAGGTGCATAGCTACATGAGTCCTTCTCTCATCTAATTATTTGGCGTTTACCTTTAATTTCTGTTTTTTCATATCTGACAGGAGATGAATACAGCCTAATATGAGTACTGATGTGAGGATCACCCCTACCATTTCTTTACCAGATGGCTATTACAGGGCTTTTCATATTCTTCACAGCTACCATCTCTCCTGAAATGTTATTTTGTTTCTACATTCATCTAAAGTTTGTAAACAAATTAGACAGGGTGGTATCCCAAATAATTGTTACTAATTTCAGTGTTGCTTTGGTTCTGGCTAAAATTCTGAAAAAAAGAATTTCTTGAAGAAAAATTATATTCAATTAAGAATTGAAAACATTACTTTGCGTGTGTGCTTCCCTGTCCATAAACTGAAGATTATTCAGTCAGCCTACTGGAAAAGGGAACACTGTTTGCCTCGAAGCAGCTCTGATACAGGTTTTATTTCCTGCAGGTTTCAGCCGTTTACTACCACCACCCACCTGAGCAATTCCAATGGCTCTGCTCCCTGCAGCCCCCGTTGCTGTACAACTTCATGGGAATTATTACAGCGGCTTGACTTGTTTTACCAGAGCCTAGAATGGCTAACAGACAGTAATCAGCTGTCTCACTGCAAGCAACAAGACAGCCCAAGAAGAAGTGGGGATGGGATTGCAAAACAAAACCCAGAAACTAATACTAAATATGGAGCCTTGGTTTTCTGCTCTAAGGCTGCACAGTCTGCAGCTGTGTTACTTTGCTCAAGTTGGTTATAGTCAGGAATATATCCATATTGGCTGAAAATAGCTAATAGAAAGGATGGTCTAGCAATCATAACCTGCCTCCCTCTCTCCTTCTTCATGCTAGATAGAGGCGGAGGAGTCAAGTAAAAATCAGTTTTATGGCTGCTCTGTACTCCCACAGTGGAGGGCACATAGGCTGTTTGCACACTCTGTGCAGCAGGCAGAAGAGGACTGAATTCTCTCAGGGAATGATTTTACGCTCTTAACCTTTCTGTAATGCTCTGAGAGGGTAATAAACCAACAGTATTTCATCAAGTGTCACATAAAAACCTGCCTCATGTGATTCCTATTGCCCTTTGCACTAAAAAAATACAGTTTTTTCGAGCTTTGGGATGCATTAGTTTGGTTGATGGTTGTGGGTTTGTTTTTTTAGAGACACTTCTCCTATTATGACTTACTTTCACTTGCTATTTCTGAAAAGCATTTGGAGTTTACCAGGCTAAAAAATTATCTGTCTTTGCCCACTTTCCTACTATCTGTTTCCATAGGCAAAATTTAAGATCTTTGTGCAGCTTCCCTTAGCTAAGAATTAGGCAGTTATTTCCACCTTTGGCAAGAATTAAGAAATTGCAGGCACCATATATCTTAATCTACTACTTGTACTTTTTACCACTAAAACACAAACACATTTGGAAAAAATTAGTAACAGAACACTGGTTGATACATTTCTTCCCTGCTCACATGCCGTTTTAAAGTCTAAAACAAAGAAACAATCCCCCCAAAAAGCCTATCTGCTGCTTAATTAAAAGTTAGTCAAAGACAAGATTCCAGCAAGCTAGAAACAAGATTTACCTGCCCAGAGATGACTCGAGGAAAAAAAAAGTTTACTGTATTTTGTCTAAAACATTACTTTTGCTTTTAAAGTTTTCTGCCAATTGTAAACATTTGAAGGCTGCTTGTCCTTTTCAAATGCAGCCACAGATGTTAAAAGAAACTGGAAGAAGTATTAAAAAAACACCTGGACTTACAACAGACTGGCAGAACACCAGCAGCTTTTCCATGGCTTCTCTTCCACTGCCTCTTAATAAAGCTCGGTTTTGCAACAAACTTCATCTAGGAGAAAGGCCTTTCTGCCAGCCTCCATCACAGCAAACTAAAGGTTGCAGCATCAAATGAAGGCTTAATCCATTGCCCTTTGAATTTACTAGGTATTTGTGCCTGGTTTGAAATTGTGTAAAGAAAGAAACATTCAAACTAGGCTTATTTCCTCCCTATCAGCAGCTTTCTAAAAATCAGGAGAAAGGTAACTTCTTATGCTTTATGCAGATTTTAGAGAACTGAGTCAGGAAGGAGAGATAATGCTGTATTGCATCATTCAAACACACAAGTAAATCCCCTCCATTAACTCACCCCACCTCCTGAGGATCTGGAGTCAAGAGTCCAAGGCCAGCCTAGAACTTAAGGCTTTCCAGTCAGTGCACTATGCTACAGCTCTGCCAGGACAGGGGACCAGTACAGTAGATAAATCATTTACTGCATGCCTCTGGAAACCACAGCAAAAAAAAAAAAAAAAAGAAAAACAAAGAATACATAAATAAAAATATATGCCATTTCAGGATACTGCAAGACAGTGTTAAAGCCTCTGTCTGCCAGTCTGCCCAGATGTCATCACGTACACCATCCGTTTTGTTCTTGTCCGTTCCAGCAGTTCCAGGAGTACCTTTTACTCCTACCTCAAAAAAGACCCAATTAATCTTTCTTCCAGTGTGGAAGAGAGAGCCCTACTCCACTATGAGGGAGAAGACCAATTATTTGATGAACAGGCATGAAGAGAAGTACTATTTAATTTGTACCACAGGAAGGTTCAGCTTCTGGAAAGCTGAAGGCAAATGGGTTAACAATTCTCAGTTTCTCATTTGCAAAGCTCTTGCTTTCCCTTGATGCTAGCTGCTCTCCATTCATGGCCAGCCAGGTTCTGCACTGACCACCACCACTACTTATAGAAACAACTGTAGGAGAGCAGATAACAAAGGTATTTGATTTATATTGATGTCCTTTCCCCAAAAATAAAGTTAGTCAAGAATATGTCCCACACAGGTAACACAACATTGAATAAAGTTGTCTGAAGAAGATTATCCAAATGATTTTTGGCCGTTGCATGCACCAAGACCTTCATGAAAACCAATCTGCAAAAGGAAACTAACCAGAAAGCATGTCTGTATTCCAAAACAGCACCATCGAAAATGCAGAACTGTACAAAAATTCAGCCTTCCCTTTTACATCTCCCTTCCCTCCACTGATACCCCTCAATATAAGGCAGGCAAGAAAACCAGTCTGCTCTTTCTCTGTGGATTTACAAGGGACCAGGAACTTCACTGAAGAAATTGGAGAGAAAATGGGGGTAAAAAATTTAGCTGTCAAATGTAAACAAATAAACTCATCTATATAATCAAAAACATTTACAAAAGAAAACTCAGAAACAACTACAAAGGACTTTTTTATAAACCAGGATTTAAGAAATCTACTCATTACCCAACTCCATTTTAAAAGTATCAAAGCATGTCAAACCTTTCTTTCTTTGGTTTTGACAGCAAATGGTTATTTGAAGAAAGTAGGGCAATGATACTAACAAAAACCTCTTACATTCAATGCAGTAACTGCTTAACATCATAAAAACAGCTCAAAGAGCCTTTCTCAAAACCCTCTTCCCTTCTTAATTACCTTTTTTCGGTGACTTGACCATTTATACTAGATTTCAAAATTCAGCTTAGATACTTCTTACATTTTTAATATGAAAACCACCACAATGACTCTGAAAAATGTTTCATACCTTCTTCACACACAGTCATGGAAATGGTAGAAAAATGGTGATTTTTTTTTTTTTTTTCCCTCCAGAGGTCCATGTGCTGGTAGGGATTACAGAAATATGAACTCTGGTTGGGTTCCGTCCCCCGACCCCCACCTCGAGCTTTACATTGGGCTCAGGACTTCAAACAAACTTCCACTGATGATGTTGACTGTAGTTCTTCCATTGAGTTCGGCTGGGAATAAATCAGTTTTTTACTGAGCAGGCTAACTGTCGAATGTCTTCATCGTCTACAGCTTCTCAATTTTATCAGCTACCACAGGAGTTAGAAACTAACTGAAATAAAACACTTTCCTTGAGTTAAAAAAAAAAAGAAAACCAAAAAGAAAGTCTTGTCGACCACCATATGTTTATTTTTTAAACAATTTACAAATAAAAATGTTATATTTATCCAAGCAAACACATATAATACTTTAGTCTTTAACAAGCTATACAAATGAGAACCATCACACTAGAACTTTTGATAGCTCAAGGACCATTCAGGGTAGGCATGCATGTGTCTGTATCACATGAAGCGAGTCCAATTCCTGACACCAGGGTTCTGATCTTCTGCTTCTTCAGAGCTGGTCAGCTGCTAAATGATTTAACACAAATAGTTACTGGATCACAATACAATGAAAGAGAGCCCATTTCAAATCATGTAAGTGACCTCAATATGTCTGGTCCAGGTGTCAGGCCACAGAGCCTTACCGGTTAGTCTTCTTCTCCAAAATCCAGTCGGACAGATTTTCTCCCCTTGCTTAGTGATGTGGCATCCATACATGTGCTTATACAATACAATGAAACAGCTTAAGTACAGATGTAATACAACAGTAATTACAAATCACAGAGACAGATAAACAAACAAACAAAAAAATCAACTCTAATCACGTTCTTGCATTTCAAACAATGAAAGTAAACAAAACCATGCATTACAGTTTAAGGAAGTTTTCAGTTTTAGCTCTTCTGCAAGTCTCCATTTCCTCAAGTTCTAAACTGCTCTTCTTGAGCTTGTCCCAGCGGCTGTGCTACTCATGGTGCTACTGACACAAACAGGGTGAGCTGGAAATCATCCAAAAATGGTCAAAGAATAAAAGCCCCCAAAATAAACAACAAAGACGCACGCATTATAAACGAGAGATTCCATTTTAATAGCAGAGTGTAGAAAAGAAATTGGCAAAAAAATTCACATGAAAAAACATTTTACACAATTAATTATGTACAGAATAGAGTATGTGTCTGGTTTCCGATGATGTAAGTTTCACTTTAGTCAGGTCCTACCACAGGATGCAAAATACACCCAAACCCCTCAACTGGAACAAAAAAAACAACAGAAAACATATACATAATCCCAGCTCTGGCTCCTCAAATATTGGGACTGGCTGGGTTCACTTCAACCCACTGGGCTTTCTGCTAAGCTTTCAGCGATTCCTGAATTTGTTGTAGCTTCCAAGCTACTGTCAGCAGTTCCTGTTTGCTCAGTCTTCTTGCTCTGGATGGTGCATACTCCCTTGCCTCCTGAGCCACCCTCCTTTCCACGTGTTTCTTTGAGCCCAGGAAGGAAAGTTTCCACACACCCAGAAGCTTGACTTTCTGTGCTGCCTCCATCACAACTCAGTGACGGCATTTCAACAGCACCACCTTTGCTCTCCTTCACTTGCAGAAGGATTTCAGACATGGGAGAAATGTCCTGCATTTCTAGAACCGGCATGACTGCTTCTGTAGCATCACTATTTGAGGACTGCAATCCAAGCTGTGGCATAGCTATTTGAGAAACCTGTGTGCAAAATTTATCTTCCTGACTACCAGAAGTAGCAAAATCAGTAACCTTTGTTTCATCCACTGTTTTTTCAATGCCCAGCTTCTTAAGTTTACTGGACTCCAACCTAATTGATGCAATAGTTTCTAGTTTTGAGACTTCTTCCATATTCTCATTTAAAAGTCCTGCTGTAAGGATGCTGAAGCATTCATGTTTTATCTTAGTATCTCCCAAACTGAAATCAGTGCTTTTGAACTCAAGCTCTGCTTTCTGGGAGGGAGTCTCATTGTGTTTCACATCTTCTGATGTCAAAGAAACTTTCTGGTTATCCACACAAACATTTGCAGAGAGACTTTCAGTTTGCTCAGCGTTCAATCCTGACTGAATGGTATTTGGATGTAAGTCATTGGCTGCTGAAGTTCTTACAACCTCATGCTTTGTTTCTTGGGGGCAGACAGCTTCTTCTGAAAGATGCTCCCTATGGGAATCTGTTGATAAAGCAACTACTGACTCTTGGAAAGTATCAGAGCAAGCCCTAGAAAAGCCCCTAGCCCCTACTTCTTTTGCATCTCTCTTGACAAAAACATTATCTAATGTTGTATCAGATCCAGTGTGTCCTAACAATTTTTTTTCAACTTCAACTACTAATTCTACACTGGATCTGAGTTCAACAATGTTTGCAGAGCAGGCGTTGACTAACCATGCAACTTCCTGCCTTTGGGTTTGGTTCTCTAATACTGCATGGCCTGAAGGTTCAGGTCGAACTTTTTCTTGAGCTTCTAATATGCTACTTATAGTTTCTGTGTCGGCAAGACCTGTGTCTGGCCGTACTTCTATCAATTCTGAAGTACTAACTTCATTACAACTAGTTTTTATTTCTACCTTTGGAGTATTTGATAGATCCCAACCACTTTCAGAATAAGAATGGGTTGTGATGACCTGTTCCTCTCCATTACTAGTTCTGGAAGCGTCCCACTCACCAGGACTTCTTGTCAATTCTGAAATCTTATTTTGGGTTTCTGAAATTCGGGGAGCTTTGCCAAGGACTCCTGGCTGAGATATTTCCAAAGCTACACTTTTCAGTTTTATATCTTTTAAGGAGGCATCAACAGAATTCTGCTCTGTCATTACTGCTACCAAAGCTTTTTCTTTTGAAGTGTTTTGAGAATCACAGACCAAGTTTGGACTATCAGTTTCTGAGTGAGTTCTACAGTTATCACTTAATTTATCCTCTAACAAATGGGAATTTCCCAAATTTTGAATTTCATTCTGTGTTTCAGGTAACAAAGTCTTTGGGTGTAAGCTAAGCTCCGGGTTTACCGTTTTCACTTCCCAGTCTTTCATATCTGCATCTCTCTCGAAGGTACCAGGAACATTTGTGTTAGTAACTGCAGTTTTATTGGCATCTTCCTGTCCAACTTTCTCTTGGACCTCTTTTTTCTGTAGATCACAGAATTCCGGACTGCCTACCTGCTTTCTGCCTCCTATATCCACAAGTCCAATTTCTGCAGGTATCTGGATACCAGAAGCAGTTTTTCTTTCTGGCAATTCTGTGACTGACATTTCCGAGAGCTGAGGCTGAAGTGGTTTCTTGTTCATGTCAGCCTGCTTCTCACCAAGAACCCAACTCCCCATTACTTGATTATTACACTGTGACAAATCTTCTTTCAATTTAGTCCGAACATCTGTTGAAAGAGGAGTCTGAATTTTTTGACCTACATCTTTCTGAATACAATTTTCAATGTCAGGACTTATCTCAGTATGAAGTATTAAAGTCTCCTGAATATCAGTTTTCTCCAGTTCTAAGCTTCTCTCAGCTGAGTGGACTTGGCTAACATCAGTAGCCATATTCTGAGAATCCTCTTTCAAGGAGGATGAGCTATTATTTGTTTTAGGGTTTGGAGATAAGTCTGCAGGTTTTGTTAGGTTAGAGTTTTCTCCATTTGAAAGTGCAGAGCTTGCAAGCTTGCTGTCAGCCGAACACTTTCCACCACTACTGTAGAAAATACCATAGAGATCTTTAGCATTGGCTGTGGCCAAGCAAGAGTTTCGTTTCTCTACCTTTTTTGCCTGTTCACTGAAAGCAGTCGAAGGTGGTGGCGGCGGAGGGGGTCTCACAGGCATTGCCAGCATTGCCTGTTCACTTTCAGACACACCTGGAGCTACTTCATCTGCAGGTATGACAGCTGCCTGCTGGACTGCTGGTGGAGGAGGGTGTGGAGGTGGTATATCAGAAGTCTGAGAAGACTCACTTTTCTCTGCTGATTTCAAATCCTCCTCTGCTCCTTTTAAAATTACTTCTTCTCCTCCAAAAGCTTTTGAGATTATATCCGGAGGCAGTAGAAGATCTGCATTGGTTTCTTTTACCACAGGCAGTGGTTTGGTGGTAGCTCCAGAGGATTTTATGGACAAAAAGGTGTTCAAAGGTGCTGGTTTGCTAACTGTTGCAGTAGTAGACTTCCGAAAAATCATGGTGGGGACTGGTAGATTGGGTAGAATTTTTGCTGGTGTTGATGTGGAAACAACTGGTGTCCATGGGCTAGTGTGTGGAATAACAGTTTTCCCAGACAGCTTGATTTCAATGGGCTTGACATGGGGTTTCCCAGGCGGACACTTGTTCTCCTCTTTGTTCCCTTCTGTACTCTCCTCCTTCAGAATAGCTCCTCCTGGGGTTTTATCCTCTCTCTCAGTCTTTTTCCAGCTGAATTTCCCAAAGGAAGTCTGGCTTGGTGATTCTTTGTTAGATTCCTCCTTCTTTTCTTCCTTTTTTTCCTCCTTCTCTTCCTTCTTCAGCTTAAGCTTGATACCCATTTTTCGCCCAGCAGAATCTATTTTGCCTTGAGTTTCACTGGTCCCTTCTCCAAGCTCTGGGATGCTCTTTGCTTCCTCTTTCTTTATTATTTTTGGTTTCTTCTCATCCTTCTCTTCTTTCTGTTTTTCAACTAGTTTCCGTTTCAGCTCACTCTGCCGTCGGCGCTCTGTTTCCAGAACTACAGCCAACCCAGCTTGACGGTCTAGATTTCTCCTCTCTTCATAAAGTGGGTTTTCATCTATGTATTTCTGTGGAAATAAATGGCACAATTTTAGCCACTGTTTCCATGAAAAATAAATAAATTCAACTCTGTAACAGTTTTGACTTGTTCCACAAGTGTCACCTCAACGCTAAGAGAGAAGAGAACTTCCTACCAGGAAACTGAGACACTAGAAACTCCACATTCAGTAATTTAATGTGCATTGAGTGGTGACTTGTAGAAAGTTCTGTCACTTTACAGAAGAGTTTGAAAGTCAACAGTGGGACTTAAAACACCATTTCAACCTCATTCAGATGAAAGATTAGTTTCTATGTAGTGTGAAGTTCTGCTTATTTAGTTCAGTAGAATGTAGTAAAGATATCCAAATACATATACTCCGAGGAGTCAAATGTCATTCTTCAGGAAAGGAAGACAGAACAAGTAGAAGCTAACACAAGGAATGACTCGTTCCTGGTACACCAGTTACTAACCTTGTATTTTTCATTGTGGGGATGACTTTTCACATGCTGCTCTGCTGAGATTTGATCTCCAAAAAATTCATGACAGAGCTGGCAATAATATCCAGTGATGGGAATCAGAAACTCAGAGCCTGAAAAGGCCGAAGAAAACGATCAGAGAAATAAAATTTAATAAATGCCAAGCTCTTAACAAAGCCAGATAAACATAACAAACAACAGCAGCAAAGCCTCCAGCAATGTTCCTTTTGGAACAGTTAATGCTGCTCTCCTTACACCTACAGTATGGGAAACACCACTACCAAGAGCAAACATGTAAAGTGAGGAAGCTCGATTACTGTGATTCAAAAAATTATTTCAGTGCTGTCCATCTTATCAAGGCTACCCCCTATTCAGGGTAGGTTAACATTTCCTACAGTCTTAATCTACTTTCCATTTTTGTGGTATAGTCTGCTCAAATACTGAACACCTGGTTTATAAAAAGAACACAAGTATTTCATTCAAGTTCAGCAAGACTTCACCCTTGTGCCTACAGAAGCAGCTGCAGTTATCTACCACAGTGCAGACTCTCCTTCAGCAGGCGCTACTAGAAGTACGTAACAGATTAATAAACTGAGACTGAATACTGGCAGGCCTATTTACACATTCAGATTTTAAATTGTATATTAATTTTCAAATTACTTACAGCCCCTTCCATGTGGCTTTCTCAGATTCTCTGTACCCACACTCTACCAAGTACTCATCAGTGATTTTTCAGGGACACCTCCACTAAAAATGTATTGAATGGAAGAGTCTGTTGCAAGACTGTGTGGAGCACAAGATCTGCCCAAACACAGCAAGCTCTTGTGGTCATGTTCTACATTCTAGTACGTTAGCAAAAATCGCTTTGGAACTACACTGGAAAAAGTCACCTGGTATCCAAAACAAAAAACTAAACTCTAAAAAACAAGAGAAGGAACCATGCTACATTTTTCTACACTCTTGCTTCATGACCTTTTCCACAAGAACAACCAGGAAATTAAATCATTTGGCTTTTACCTAATAACACAGTATCTATATGAGCTCCTATAACAAGGTAAAGTTTTGAAATTCCTTTCTCTGAGCAACTGGAGCCTGCTGGATGGCAAAGGGAGATGATACCCAAGTTAAAAAAATTAACGTACCTTTGGCAGGAACAGTTATCTTATCGATGCGTTTTATGGAGTCTTGTTTGGTCTCACTCTGGGTCTTCGAAGCCCAAGGTCTGTTGTAAGGATCCAGGGTCTATTTGCACAGTGACAGAGGTATACAGGCTCATATATTACACTAGCAAGGCAAGTACACTTGTCTTTTTCCTTTTTAACATCCTTTCAGAACACTGAACATTAAAATCAACGTGCAAATATTTACAGGAACTATACTTTCTCTTTCCCCTCCCATTTTGAAATTTATAATGAGAGCATAACCTGTGAAAAGGGTAAAATGTAAATGATAGCAACATATGAAACACAAATATCAAACGCTTGTTCCTGAGCGAACTGAACACAGGCCCCATTTACACTAGTCGGAACACACTGGTAGCTGTACAAACTGCTCAAGTCCAACATTAGAGAAAAAGAATTTGGTAAGCAACTTCTTGGGTTCGTTATTACTTCAGGTTGTCTTGTAAAATGCAGTTCTGTGATGTATGTTTTAGTGTTAATATTTATAGCAATATGAAATGCACTTAGTGAAGGAAGCCTGCAACATACCTGTCTGTGTTTCTTATTATGCATGTGTGTGAAAAAGTCAAACATGGTTCCGCAGATGGTATTGCAGTCTTTGCACCAGTGGTTCCCTGCATCATAATATTCATAAATATTGGCCAACTGGAAAGGATGTTTGGAAGACTGTGAAGAGGATTCTGCTGGCTTCGGACTTCTACCTCTGGATTTTTCATTAGTAGTTTTTGATTCCTAAATTGAACAAAAGGAAACACTTCTCTAAGACAAGGCAGGACAGACATAATGCTCTACAACTCAGAACCTGCCTCCAGCAGAAGCCACACACACCCCCCCAAAAAAAATAATATATCACCTGCTTTTCAGCTCCCAGGCTAATTCCACTGTTTCAGAGCTGGTATTGCCGACTAAGACGCTGCGTGGCCACAGTGAAGAGCTTCCAATAAGGCTCCCAGATGTAATGGCTGGATGGTTGTAGGTAACCAAGGAACCAAATGAACAAATTCCCTATGGCATGCACCCTTGCCACTTTATGGGTTTCACATAAAGATCTGCATAGTTCCAATTTACCATACTAGCCAAACAGTGCCCAGAAGACTTAATATGGTTCCCCTAGAAGCATTCAGAAGTTACTGTAAGAGTAGCTTGGATAACAGCAGAATGAAAAAGGAAGTAAGAATTAGTTGACTAAAAGTATTTAACTCAATCAGCTTTATCAGATTATTTGAGAGTTCCTGAATTCTCCAGAAGACTTGTTGCTTAGCAATAATAGAAAGACAGTGTTTTGTTAATTACCTAGGTATATAAGGTGAAGCATCTTGTGATTTAAGCATGTGATATCTGCACTTACATTGATTTGTACAGAAAGACGCATACAGTGATAGACAGCCATTTCAGGACTCTAGCCAAAATTAATACTACACTAACACCACAGAAGTAGCAAAACAAATAATCCCTGAAATCCCATGAGTGAGCCCTGCTAATTCAGATTATGATAGTACTAGATGTATTTTGAGTTTTGAGTTATGTTTTCAATGGCTGAAAGCCCTTTATGTTATCATTTCTAATCTGCATGGCAGTCTGGAAAGCATAGCATGTTAACTTACCAGACCCGAGCTGGTTGCATCATTTCCAAGTTATACACTATCAGTGTTGAACAAATTTACTTAAGCACATTCAAAATTATTAAATACCATCTGCCTTGCTTGAAATGCCTTTTGATAGACAGGGATAGATTCTCTCCTATTAACAGCACCCCACACAACATACATTGTAAATCAAACAATGAAGAGACACCCAGGCCACTATGCACCCCACAGATACCCGTATCCCAATATGATCTAGTTCTTGGTAGCAGAGTAGGAAGTGAATATTTGCACGTTCTGTCTGCAAGAACATCGCAAAGCTGACATTCTCTTAAACAATGAGAAGATCAACTTATGATCCACAGGAAGTGCATGGAAGTATGTTCATGATATCCGAGAAGTGTCATTGTTTATATTGCTTACAGACATATAGCCACCCAATATATCCTATAAAAATACTATCTCAATCAGAACTTAAGAAGAAGTTTCTGATTGCAGAAGACAATGCTTCTCACATAGATAGGTGATAGCCAACTTTTAACCCCAGTTTGCGCTTAACTCCAGCTCAAAGATGCCTTTGTAATTTGCTGCTATTTAGAGCCCAGAAGGGACGATCTGTCTTTTTAGTACAACAAGGCTAGCTTCTAACACTAACCTCTGCACTAACAATGTAACCAGAACACACAGACACAGGTTCAGCAGCAACGGACCACAAGGTAGCTTGCAAATAAGCAGCAGAAAGGCATGTGGTTTTGCCCTTAGGTTGGTAGAGTCAACCAATCTCAGTGTCAAAAGGCCTGCACTGTCTTTCTTTCAATTAAAAAAAGTTAACAATCAGAATTACAAGGTGCATCTTAGAGACTAAGGGCAGTGTCCTATGTGCCTACAGATATGTGAAAATATTAAATGTTCCTGACCAGAACTCAGAATTTTCCACGTTAAAATAAGAAACTATGAAAAGAGGATCAAGTCATTATGGGTTTGGACGACACAAACAATGAAAGTTAAAATAATGAAAAATATATTCACACATGCCATATCTCAAGAAAAGAAAGTAATATAACTTCATGCGATGTAGGATTTAATAGATATTGTTGCCTACTTCAGTTTTACAACGTGGTGACTCAAGCAAATGATCTGTAAAAGTAAGTGTATACTCAACTTCAGTGACGTTTCAAGAAACAACAAAAACAAAACACAAAAGCAAGCCCCTTAAAATAAGAGACATCTAACAAGTTCTCTGAACCACATCAGGATGAAGCATAAGGAAAAGTTAACAGGACACACAGAGCTGAGTGACCTTGTAGGAAATATCTCTTGCCCTACTAACATTTTGCTCTCTGCAAAAAATATACAGTAAGGCCTACACAAAAAGCATCTCATCAGCCATCTCAGTCACATATTTGGATAAACATCTGAAAAGCAGGATAATGAATCTCCTGAATACATGCATAACCTTTCAGATGTTATTCTCATACACTACTTCCAAAGTAAAAACTATCTTCTGGGATGTGATAAGCCTGTTTTGGTATGTGCAGGACTCCACAGTATAGACCATGTCAGAGAGACCATACTGATGCATGCTGACATTTCTTAAGAAAGAACACGCAGCATGTACATAATAATCATGTTAAGATGACAATCATATGTAAGTCTTGAGATTTGTTAATATCATCACCCACTAAGAAGACCAACATGCTCCAAACTTGCAGAAAGCGTTGCTGCTAGAAACATTCCTCCTTGACAGTCCATGCCAGAAATGCAGAGAAAAAAAGTCTGTCCTCCTGGTACAGCATTGAGACCCAAACAGCTACAAACACTCATGATCCTGTTCAATCCAACCAACACCTCAGCAAAACCACAATCAAAAACAGTAAATGGTACTGAACTGCACAAACCCTGAGGGAAACTATAAACACTGATACATTGACTCTCACCTGCATGCACCATCAAAACCAGCATATGAGATGTGATAACAAATGACATCAAATGATCCTCTAGCAAATGTTTGGGAGCAGCTGTCTCCCCAGCGCCCTCTTCTCTTAGTGGAAAAATCATTAGCATACAAGCCAGAAGAAGACTTTACCTTGTTGGAAGATGCTTTCTCCAGACCTTTTGCATTTTCTGACTTGCTGTTCTTTTCCGAGGAATCTTTGGTTTCCACAGATGGTTTCCGGGGTTTTTCGAATATGTTAATACCCAGGATTTGTGCTACTTTGTCAAGCTCAGACTGCTTCTTGTCAGCAGCATCAGATTCTTTATGCAGTTCTGAAATCTCCTTCATAATATTCTCTTGTAGTCTGTTCACCTCAACCAACAAGGGGTCTTTGTGTCCATCCTTCTCACGACGTTTTTTCCTCAACATCTCTCCTGAGCCAATTAAAGAAGTAGAAGAGTTGGAAATGCAATGGGAAAATTGTCTTAAGATCTGTACAACTATTCCAGCAACAATTAAAATACTAATATAAAATATTACCAATATATCTTGACTAGGAAGTTGTAAAGATGGAACTGACTCTCAGGTACAGCATCACTAAATCTGCACAGTCCACCTCTATAAAGACTGCCTTAATATACACCCCTAACAGAAGCACCATAATTCTCAAGAGAGAGAATCAATTTAGTAATCACTATTTCCCTGTGTGACAAAACAAGAAAAAGTTAATCATACGTTCTAACCTGAAAGTGTCATTTTCCAAAGGTGAGGGAAATTAGTACTTACTTGGACCAAACAAAACTTTTAAAAATAAAAAAGTTAGCTCTGTCTAGACAGGACTTTTCCTTCTCCAAATAAGATTAATGAAAAATTGAAAGGCACGCTGATATGTCTTCAGTTACTATTTCTGACTTCTTCTAAAGAAGCACTAAAATGCACAAAATGTAATTCATTTACCTTACCAAGCTGCTGAAGAATATGCAAGAGCAACTGTTTGCTTCAGTGTAATGGCCAAATTTTGACATAATTAATTTTAATATAGTAATTAGGTCACCGCTTCCTCAACAGTTCTGCATTGCCCGAAGTATGAAAATACTAGTTTTAAACTACAGACTATTACTATTTTGGACTTCATTTCTCCTAGCAGGTACTGGGACTTGTGACACGTCCCAGTGGGAAAAAAAAAAACTGGGGGGTGGATGCACTGTACCTTGCTGTTTACGAAGCCTGTCCAATTCAGTCTTGAGATAGTAAAGCTTCTTCTGCCGTGCTTCTCGTTCATTCTTCAGTTTTTCTCTCTCTTCTATCACCTAAACAAATTGGAAGGGGACTGGATTTTCTTCTCTTCCCAAGACAAATTAATCAGTCTTGCAAGAATGACAGCAAGTGTGCCAATCATAGAACACTGCTCACTATTCTCAAAATGTTCTTGAATAATTTAACACAACAAATACATCTCTTCCTCTGCATCTGCAGGTAACTATATCATGTGCTTACAATTCAACCCTATATGAAGGCCATTTTTTTCTTTTGGGCAGTGTATTCCCCAAAACTGCTTTGTTTGTTGCACCATCTCCCAGGGCACTTAGGCTCATTTGACTATCTTCTACAGGGATGAGCAAGATCAATGCTAAATGGCTCTTCAAAACTCATGCAGTACCTCTATAGTTGGCATGTTCCATCAATGACAAAAGATTTCACAGCCCTTCACCTTGCCTCCTGTTTTGACTCTGGCCAGTTTTAGCTATTATTCAGGTTCTGCTACAATCTGATCATAACTGTACCACCAAGTACATTTTGCAGGCATAACTGTCCGGAATTAAACACCTGGATGAAGTTTGTTTCTTGCTCAATAAGGTAAACTCTGTCATGAGGAGCTCACAAACCCGCTTTTCACGGGTTTTCATTGATTCTCACAGAAGGAAACCAGGCTAAAATGAAATCAACTAAACTAAAATGAAATCTGAAAAGTTCTTTCAATTTCCTTCCCAGCTTCATTTTTCAAGAGACAAATTCCTTTTTTTTTACTTACAAAATGTTCTTAAAGGCTACTACTGACTTCTCCCTTGAACAAACAACAACTGCCCCAAGGCCTTGTCTTCCCTAGAGAATCACTAGTACTACAGCAATGTAAATGTTGGCAGCATCACTAGATCCTGCCCAGAGTAGGCCCTGGAAGGGGTTCTACCAACACCGTTAGGCCATGTCTTAAATGCCACAAGTTTGGGGTTTTTTTTCTTAATCACGAAAACACCATTCTGTCATTCTGGGTTTTCTCCCAGCATAGGGGCATCAAGTGGAGCATGCAAGTTTTTATACTCCAAGCCATCCCAGAAAAAAAACAGTGGACTAATCCCAAGCCAAAGAAATCTGTATTGCAGACAAAGCCCTAGCAGTTCTGCCAAGATGCACAGGTGAGCTACCCCGGGGTATATCACAGCACGAGAAAACTACACACCTTCAGCCAACAGAGCTCTTCCAGAAGCGCCAAGTTTCAACAATAAAATTTCAACTGTGTCGGCTGAAGAAATTAATATGCCTACAAGCAGTGAAAGGTCACTTATCTGCTGATGTAGCCCTTTGTGTAAGTACTCCTCTTTAAGTCACTTCAACCAAAAAGCAGAGAGGTTATCTCAGACCAAAAATTTAAAGTGACTTCTTTTGAGCCTCTCTCAGATTCAGTGGTCCATCTTTCCACAGTCTCATCTTTTCTGAGGAGTGTGATATAACTGAGTAGGCAAAAAGCTTCCAGCTTTTCTGCTCTTCTGCTAGCAGATTTACCAACACAATGCATCATTAGCACAGCTACATCTCTAATGCAGATATGCATACATAGATGAAAAATTAGATATGACTCAGCAATGTTTGTTTGCAGCTCAGAAAGCAAACAGTATCCTGGGCTACACAAAAACCATGGCCAGCAGGCCAAAGGAAGTGATTCTCCACCTCTACTCCATTCTTGTGAGACCCCACCTGGAGTACTGCATCCAGCTCTGGGGCCCCCAGTACAAGAAAGACATGGACCTGTTGGGGCCATGAAAATGATTACAGGGCTGGGACACCTCTCCTATGAAGAAAAGCTGAGAGAGTTGGGGTTGCTCAGCCTGGAGAAGAGAAGGATCCATGTAGGCGTTATTGCTGCCTTTCAATATATAAAGGACGCTTACAAGTAAGGTTGAGAAAGACTTTTTACCCAGGCCTGTAGTGACAGGACAAGGGGCAACGATTTTAAAATAAACAAGGGTAGATTTAAATTGGACATAAGGAAGAAATTTTTTACGAGGGTAGTGAGCCGCTGGAACAGACTGCACAGAGAAACTGTGGATGCCCCATCCCTGGAAGTGTTCAAGGCCAGGCTGGGTGGGGCTTTGAGTAACCTGATCTAGTGAAAGATGTCCCTGCCCATGGCAGGGGGATTGGAACTAGATGATCTTTAAAGGTGCCTTCCAACCCAAATCATTCTGTGGTTCTATGCCCTTATTTTAACAACCAAGACTGAGTGGACACCAGTTTGAAAACCCAAAGGAACCTTCCAGTCCTTTGACAGTTATATAACTACAGTTTCCTTTTTTAAAGTATGTTCTTCCCCACTACTGTCTAATTATCATACAAACCAATGTTAATAGAAGAGGAAAACATTAACGCCCATAACCTAAACTGGTGTCAGATGCACCAAGTAAAGAACAGTTTCCCTTAACAACTTCTGATATTGTGATTCGTATAAGAGGTAATTAATACAAATGTAGAAGGAAAATTGTATGCAACTGTGAATGATGACATCCTTTATTATGCATTTGAGAATATCTAACATAGGTATAACCATGTTATTATTGCACCATGTACCACGTCCAGATGGAGCCTCCTGTGTTTCAGTTTGTGCCTGCTGCCTTTTGTACTGCCACTGGCCACCAATGAAAAAAGCCCAGCTCCATCCTCTTTATACCACCCCTTCAGGTATTTATATCTCAAACTCAGCAAAATAAAGGCATGCTGTGGCCACCATGTGTTTTTTCTGTAAGATTTTGGCTGGCCCCAAGCGCTTCAACTTAAAACATAATATATATATATATAATATAGCAGCCTTCCAGTATCTGAAGGGGGCCTACAAGAAGGCAGGAGAGGGACTTTTTGCAAGGGCATGTAGCGATAGGACGAGGGGTAACAGCTTCAAACTGGAAGAGGGTAGATTTAGAATAGATACTAGGAAAAAAAATTTCACTCTGAGTGTGGTGAGGCACTGGAACGGGTTGCCCAGGGAAGTTGTGGAGCCCCATCCCCAGAAATGTTCAAGGCCAGGTTGGATGGGGCTTTGAGCAACTTGGTCTAGGGGTAGGTGTCCCTGCCCATGGCGGGGGGGTGGAACTAGATAACCTTTAACATCCCTTCCAACCTAAACCACTCTATGATTCTATGACAAATGCCTAGAAATCTTTAACGAAAGCAGATATAGTCCAACTGCTTTTAAACTGGAGTCACTCAGGGAAAAAAAAGGGTGCACCTGAAAAAGAAAAGCTTCTATACCAGCAATCAAGCTGTCCAGCATATTTTGATGTATTAGAATAGATAACATACCTTCTGTTTTTGAGCTGCCCGATTTTTTTCATCCGACATCTTTTCTGTGGTGTTTTTGAGAGGGTGTGAAGACAGACGAAGTGGCACTTTGGAATGAGCAGGAGTCGTAGGGACATGAACAAGCACAGAACCATCTCTTTTTAAATCAGGTACATCCTTTCCCATAGAGACTGTCTCAATCACCCGCAGGTTAGGACGTGTGGGGTTTGCTGACATGGCCATAGTAAGAAGACCATGAGCTTCTGGCAGTGTAGGATTAGGCTGCTGGGCAGGGGGGTACATGGTCCAGCCAGGGGCTGCATATGCCATATAGTGTCCATATGCATCGTATCCTGGAGGAGCCATTGTGGGAGGTGGATAGTTTTGGGGCATTTGAGTGGCAGTGAACTGAGAATAGTTGGGAATTTGGTATTGGGAAACAGAAGTAGGTGTAGGCGGCAAACTAGCAGGAGCTGGTGGAACTGAGGGAATGAGAGAGACAGAAGGAAGAGGCTGTTCTGGTGCACATGGAGGTACATCCTGTCCCACCGGCTTGTTCTTAGTATATTCCGATTTCTGAAGAGAGGATGCATCTTTAGACTGCTGGAAAGAGACTGGAGGTGATGCTGAGCGCTGCTGGCCTGACTCGGGAGAACGAGTGTCACTCCGGCTGCGACGCAAATCCCAAGGGTCCAGTCTGCGAGGATCTGAAGAGCGACGATCAGGAGAACGAGATGCCAACTTTTTGCCATGAAGGCGTTCCTGGGTACGAACAGCCAGTTTTCCAATTTCAGCAACACCTATGTCAAGTCCAATGGTTTTGAGTAAGTCATGGATCTTTGCATACTCAGCATTAGGCTCTTCTAAAGGATCCAGCTTGACAGCTGGAGCAGGAGAAGGAGGTGGGCTCACTTTCTGGCTTATTATCTCATTGCCACAACTCACTGGAGGCTTCTGAACAGCGAGAGATTCAGTTTTGGTGTCTTCATCCTCATCACCATAAAGAAATTTCTCTTCATCCTCAATGTCAGGAAAACTACGCCTCCTCTTCTCCTGAGCACTGACAGAATCAGCCATCATGCCCAGAATTCGGGAGAAACCACTGCCATCCTGACTGGCCCTCTCATGAGGCAGCAAGAAGTCAGTATGGCGATCAGCAGGCTCTGACTTCGGTTCTACCTTTTCCTTGTGACTTAAGAAGCTTCCAAACTTCTCTTCAAACCTGAAAGCGTCTTTGGAAGCCGCAGAAAGTGAGCTCCACTCATATAGACCGTCACGCAACTCCTTATTTGCAGAGTCCACAACAGAGTCTTTGTTAAACCGTTTGAGAAAGTTCTCCACTTCAGAGGCAAAAGGAGCCGGGTCATTACTCTGGGGCAAAGATGAATGACTAGAAAGAAGAGGAAGATCCTTGCTGGGAGCCAGACTGCTTGAAAATCCCTCAGGCTGAAAGAGAGAAGTTACTATTTACTACAGCACCTTCTGAGGGGACTATGCACCTCACAGAACAAACAAAGGAACATGTTAATTTCTCCTTGAGTTCACAGCTGAAGAAAAGAGTTAGAAAATACAATATACAGTTGAAAAAGAACACATTAGTTACCTAATGATTCTGGAATGTGATGTCCAGCAACGAACGCTTATCTCAGATTACACACAAAAACACAATTATATTTCATTAATTTTTTGCAAACATTAGAACTGAAACTTTTAAATTGAAATCCCGTAACATAAATTTGGCTATGTTTCAAGTTTGATCACAAATAAATAGGATTTCAACACCTTAAGACAGATAAAAACAACTGGATTGGAGTTATTCCCAGTCACTTTTTCAGATATGCATAATTAATGCCATCTGAAATAGGATTTCCAATAATAGGTATAGAATGGGATCTTCAGTATCGGAGCACCTCCTGAGATAAACATGTCACTGTCAAACCAACACTGATCAGTACAACAGGCAGATCAAAAGTGATGGACTAAACCATGAGAAAAGTAAATTTATCACAGGTCACAACTGCTTCTCTTTCCATTGCTCTGATTTTGAGACTCAATTGGTACAGCTTGGATACAAATTAAGTAGGGTCGTTACCACCCTACAGTCCAAATGGCAAAAAAGAAGGAAACTCAAAGATGTTTTCAGCCAGAGGTACTGAGGATGCATTAGGCAGTTCTCTAAGTCTATAAACAAACACGAAAGAGGATCTGTGACAGGCAGACAGCTTCGATCAACGTTCTGGCTGCCTGTGGTACAAAAAGACCCAGCTTTTCTATAAAAGCTGGCCCAGATCTCAGCATCCCGGCCTGAATTTCAACAAGGACATTTTATTCTGCCTCAGATTTTACATATATATATATATATGTATGATTCCTGATTAAATGTCTTCACTATTTAAAGTTTCTAATGCAATCCTAACTTGCATAGGCCTGCAAAAAGATACCTGTTCTCTCAAAGACAGGAAAACGTACAGATTTGGCTTTTCTATTTTGGAAGTCAAACTAACGTTCTGTATCATGAAGCGACTGTTTTGGAAAGTAGAAACATACAGACAGACAGAGATCAAACCTGAATAGGAGACTCTACTTCCACCTCCACTCGTTTCTTCAAAATAGATTTTTTGGGCATGGATGGGATTTCCTCAGGCCTATACGTATACCGAGGCTCAGAAGTCTGTAGTGTGTTAGTCAAGCCAGGGATCACATAACCACTGCCTGAAACATCATGATTCAAGTTTCTACTACGCTCTTCTTCCTCTCTTTTCCTCCTTGCACGGTCAAGCTCTCGGAATTCTTCATTCAGGTACGATGGGCTCGGGCTTCTACTGCGGCTGCGGCTTCGTCTGCGATAGTTTCGTGTTCCTGATGAGAAACTCTGATGCTCTCCACTCATACCATGCATCTTCTCATCCTTTTCATACCGTGGGCGCTTTATTTCTCGTCCTCTCTCTTCTGGCCTTGATAGGTAGGAGGATTTCCTGAGTTTGTCACCATCTCTGTCAGATCCACGAGGCAGCTCTTCTCGACGACCATAATGCGGACTATAATCTGAACGGTGGAGGAAAACATCTCGGTTGCGGTAGTCTTCATCATGTCTCATGATGAAGGGACTTGAAGACTGATCTTCATGCGATGGGTATCTCTCAAGGCCTCGAGAACATGAGAGGCCTCTAGTGAATATTGGACCATCAGCCATATCATCCCTGTGTAAGAGAAGCATGGAATAAACATAAGTACTTGAGTCAGAGTAAACTAAGTCTTAGTCCTACTCAAGAGTAAGAAATTCCCAAATCAGTTTCAGAGTAAGATCTCCATCACTAAACAGAAACAACATTTTACGTACTTAAAGGGCACGGCAGAGCAGGAAACATTTTTGATGGTACTATACATCCCTCCTAGGAAGTCACCTGCAAACACAGTGACATGAACAATTCAACTCATACCGCAGGAGGAGAGCCTTGAAAAATTGATAGAATGGATTTATTCCTGTGAAGGAGAAAGACTACACGTTTTAAAAAAAAAAAACATTACTATCCTATTTCAGAACACAATCCCTTTCCTCATCTCTCCCAGCAAGATGCCAAGGTCACATTTCATATGAATTATTCAAGGTATAATTCAGTTTCACACTGGCAAATGCAACCAGATCCTCTTTTTATCTTCAGCTGTGGCCAAGGACCACAAATTCTAGCAACGTTTTTTGTTGCAACAGATGTGTAGACAGGACTGTCACTAATCACACGAACTACTATACCCAAGAAGCAGCACAGTTTTTGATAAGATATCTATGAACCCGGGGTAGTAAATGTAACAGTATCATTCCTTTGTGCCAGCCTCTGCATTATTACATACACTGGATGTGCAACTGTCACAATACCAGAATATCTTGAGGGATCTTCTTTTGGACTGATTCCTACACACACCTCCCATTAGGAGCACGGTTTCAACTAGGCTTTTTTCCCCACCCCTACAAGCTTTTTGGGGACTGTTCTTTTAGAACAGAAACCAAACCAGTTGCTGTTTTTACTCACAGGAATTTCAAAAACATAGCAAGACACTCCAAAAATGGGAAGCAAATGTGCTTTGTAAGTGAAATCAATGGGACAGAAATTGAGAATAGAGAAATGTCTTGCCCAAGTGATCAAGACATCAACTTGAGATAAACTATGCATGATTGCCTGAATCCTCAAAAATCACCTCTTCCTACTGAGAAAAGTCCCTCCATAGAACTGAGGGGGGACAAATCAAGTCCAGATGACATCTTCACAATAATTTGCAGTTAAATTATAGCCCCATTTTTTAAAGTCACCAGACTAAAGAATAACAGACATAAACAGACAAGGTCTTAATGAGTATTTTCATAGTTTACGCATGTATATTTAAGAACAAAACCAACACAAAACTTCGCTTTATCTCTAACCTGCATCATTGCAAAACATTTCATGTTATTAGATGCTTTATCAGTACAACACATCTTATAAGGCAAATATGGCATACACTAGTACCCACAGTATTAGACAGTACCTTTCCAGTTTCCAGCAAACTACACACTCCATCCTCTTCAAAAGTACCAAAATATATAAAGCGTAGCTAGAATTAAATTTCATACATAAATGTTGCTGTTCACAGCCTACATAAAGGTATGTCTATCCCCAGTGTCGCCTTTTCCAAGAGCCTGCTAAAGCTATACAAGCTGCATGAACACACCTGGTAAAGTAACAAATGTATTTCACCATAAAACTTCAGCTGATTTATGTGCAAATAATTTGCATGCATGCTTGCCAGGTGTCACCTACAATTAAAATGCTGTGACTGCAGTGACAGATCAGAAGGAATATTTAATCATACTTTGGAAAGAAAGGAACAGCAAACCTACTATACTGACAACTAGAAAGATGTTCCAAATACACTCTGAACAGCTAAAATGCAGATTTAAAGCCCACAGATTAAATACAGGTGTGAGGAACAGGATTACTTGCCTTACAGAAACCGTGATTCTTTGACATATGTTTTCTGTAAATACAGTCCCACAGAGATATGTCTCTGTTAACTGGTTTGGGTGCATCAGTCAGCAATGTCCACTACAGGCTACTGCATCCCTGAGAGAGGATACAAAGTGGTACCGCTGTGACCATTCCAATTCCTTCACCAACACACAATCTGTGAATTACTGGAGTTTGCAGTGCCGGAGAAAGAGAACAGACCATAGACGACATAGACATGATGCCTCAGAGAACTGCACCTAGTGTAAGCTAAGTTTACTTTTTGGCATATTTATTCACATATATAGAAACAGAAATAAATAACGGTATTTTGCAGTCAGCAACCAACAAGACTCCACCTTAACAGACAGTCTTTCAATAGGAGGTCAGATGAGCTGCTCATGCTCAAGCCAACTGTCAGTCTTGATATTATGCCAAAAAAATGCTATTTCAGAGCACAGCTTAACACAGACCAAGTCTCTGCAGTGATATGATATAATCTTTTGGATTAACCTCAGACGAAAGAATTGGTGGGATGTTCTGTATAGCTTATGCCAGCTCAGATAATAGTAGAATGTCTTAAAAATACTGACAGAGGGAGAGATGGAAGACAGGGACAGGGATAAGATATATTCTTTTCTTAGATAGACTGAGATTCTGGAAGACAAAAAAATACTAATCTGTTGAAGTAGAACACTGAAGCTTCTTAAGTGACCTTGAAGTCACAGACCAGAAACATTCTGTATGCTTACTTAGACACGTGCAGGAGGCCAGCTGCCTTAGAAACTCAGGGCAAGTTCTTACAGGTGTTTTAGGATGGACCTGCACATGGATATGCACCCCAAGAAATTCTCCTGAGGCATCCTGAAAATCCACTGCTGCAGGAGAATCCAAAAACATCCCTGATTTCCATCCTTTGGTATTGTATTTTATTTCCTTTACAGGCTAACGAACCTCTCTACCATTGCAAGGCCCTGCAAATTACAGAGAATAATTTGTAGAAGTGATTGCTTGAAATCTCCAACTAGTTAGAAAAAAATAGCTGAGAATAACTAAATTCAAAATTATTTGCTCCAATTACTTCAAAATCTGAAGAGACATCTTCAGAAAAAGCTCTATTTTTTTCTATTTTAATTTAAATGAGTATGAGAACATATCACATGCCAAAAAAGAATGTATGAAACCAAATGATGATTCACAGTAAGGGCTACTTTAAAGCCCAGTGATAGATATAAAGTCAGCGTCTCTCTTAAAAACTAAGATCTACGCAGTGCCACTTTCTCTTATTCTCATTCTGATTCATCTGTTACTTTTATACCTTCTCAGGAGTCTATTCTGACCATTTTTCTCCAGTAACAGAGATAAAGTGAAAGTTCTTTGTCATTTTCACTCTTATGTTAAAATAAACTGCACTGTACCTGATTGCTATGGTTTGACAAACCCATAACAATTTATTGTCATTTAGACAAATTATTCTGTCACCCGATGACCCCTCCCCACCCAGGAAGGGGAATCAGGGAAAAAACAAGGAAACCCAAAGGTTAAAATACAAACAGATTTAATAGAATAAGACTAAATGATTAACATTAGTAATACGAAAGAACCAGTATTGATCCAAATACCAATATAAAATAGACAAGGATTATACTCGGCCAATTATACCACTAGGAAGCTATGCACTCCCAGCAGTGGGCAGCAAAGGTCAGACACTGCGAGCGCTATGGCTTTGGGAGGAAGGGAAGGCTTCAGGGGTCCGGCACCGGGGCAAGAAGTTCCCAGGATCGCAGCCATCATAGAAGAGAAGAACTCCTCAGCAAACTTTCTAATTTATATTGAATGTGAGATTCATGGTATAAAGTAATCCTGTTGGCCCGCTTGGGTCAAGTGCCCAGGTCTCACTCATCCTCATCCCCACACCTGGCTAGATCAAAAACACTGAGACCTTGAAACCTGCACACCATAGGTGGCTATAAAGTAAATATTTTCACAAATTCAGACACCAGAGTCTTCTAAAAATATGTTTTTCCCTAGCACTAGAAGAGACCTTACTGAAAAGTAAAATTACTGAAAGAGAAATTAATCCTGTGTCGCTCAAACCAGGACACTGATGTTACTTCCAACCATGCATCACAAACACAGAACAGATTAAGTATAAAACCTCACTGGAGAAAAGGAAGCAATGGGACAAACATAACTCCCACCCCGCATGTTCTTAATTTGCCAGAGTAGTGCCAGTTCTCCTACATTCCATTTCCTACTCCTTCCAACAACTGTACTCTCCCTGGCCATATGCACTCATCTCATTCAGAAGACTGCAGCCTGCACAGGGGATTTACAAATCGAACACTGGTCCCAGGAGAACTGAGGTAAAGGCGTAAAAGTGACAGTACTGAAAACTGAAGCCTCATTTGGTTTTCCGCACCTGCTGAAACTTAACCTTACACTTGAGAAAGACAGGAAATTTACTTATTCTACTCACTTCCCTCTTTTTCTCTCGCTCTCTTTTTTTTTTTTTTAACAGTTGGGGATATTTGCATCAATAATGGAAGCTACAGTGCTTTTTTTTTGCGTTGGATGCTCATCCCTGACGTGAAACTGCAACTGTATGCTCTGGGGCACAAACTATGCCATCTTTAGCTTTGCAATTCAAGACAAAGAAAACTATTTTATTTGCTTAAGGCCTTCTTATTTTACTTCTTTTGCCAGATTATACCTGCTCTCCTACTGAAGGCAAAGATTTCCAAACAGTATCTACTAATTATATTTCACTGTTCACAGCAGTATTTTTAACATAAAAGATGTCTCTTCATTAACTATGTTTCTCTCCAGTTCCAATCAAAGGACGCTAAGAATTCTAACATTTACTTTATCATGTATGAGACTGTCAGACTATGTTCACTTCTCTTGTGCAGGGTTTTTAAAGTCAAAACAATAAATTTTCCTGAAGCTACACTACAGCTTTATTCTGTACTATTCTCAAAAATCAGGAAAGTAGATTATTCCTCCCAATAAATGAGGAAGTTGAACCTTTATGCTATCCATAAAGAACCCTCCTTTCAGTCAGGACTAGGTAGGTTCAGAAGAAACAGAAGAAGGTGGCTGAAGCTGTGAAACGTCAAATGAAACAGCTACCCCCTGCTCTGGGCACTTCTAGTTTATATGGGTTTTAGAAGCAGTTGACAAAGATGAGAGAAGAAACATCAGTTTAGAGTTACTACAAACACAGGCAGCGACTTCTGTTCAGGAATCCCCTGCACCACACCTTGCTGGAGGCTGGAGGAGTATTTCAGGGAAGCATCACTACAGGCTTGCCCTCTTACCCTCGTTTCCTAGGCATTCCCTGGGCTAATTATATGTTTGGTCTCATTCCATACAGCCATTCCCACGTTCTTACTATTTCACACACTTGAATCCCCATCTGCAGAGGACCATACCTGTCACTCAGGTTATCAATTGGTGAGCCCAGTCTATCAGGCAGCCTCCTTCGCTCTGGTGTGCCAATGCAATACCGGTCATTACCAACAGTAATCCGCAAACTCTGTTCCAGTGAAGACTCAGAGCGGAGACTCGGTGAACGCCTCTGTAAATTGAAGAAAGAGTGCAAGCCCATCAATCAGGGAATTTTAATCTCAGCTACAGAAAGGCAAGTGACTCTGCTCTGCTTAACATATGAGACTTGGTGTGGATGGATCGATTAAAAAATCAGACTAGAAGAACAATTGTTGCAAATATTTCAATTGTCTTTAGTTACTAAAGAAAGGAGAGGGTATTGACTACATTTCATTTCTCATCCCAGCTGCCAACAACATGCTCTATATTTACATTATCTAGAAGGGAAATTTTCAACTCAAAAATACATTTCATAAAGCACCACTTTGGAAGATGGAAAAACAGAGAAGTTCAAGAAGTCCCAGATTAGCTGCTGTCCTCCTTTCTTTGTAGAGGAGAAGCAGCTAAACAAACATTGCATAAAAAACAGTGCCAGGAATTTCTTAATAAAAGTGTCTCGATTTCTGGCCCTTTCCAGCTTTAGTAACAACATGAACCGAAGTATAAACCAGTGTAAACAAAGATTTTCCTAGCAGTCACGTTTTCAACAGTTTTCCTCACCTCATGCTGCTTTCAGCAGATAAGCGCAGCATAATAAATGACAGTGACTATAGAAACACCTTCTATAATAGAATTCCCATTATCATTATTTAGATAGCGCTAAACCAGAGCTAAATAAAGTTGTGTTTGAAAGAACTACAGCAGAGAAGCCCTGAGCTAACTGCCTCTGCACAGACTTTCCTTTGGACGCATACTCAATACAGAAAATGCCATTACTGGTAAGTCATGCTTAACAAGTTACGCCTCACATCATTCTAGAATATGGCACTAGAGTACAGGAATGATCAAAGTAAGTAGAGTTCCATAAGAAACACATGAAACTGCCTCAAGACAGAGATACCTGATTTACTTTTTTAAACCAACATGGTTTAGATTCTGCTTTACAGGATGCAATGAACCAGCCTCAGTTCTGCCAAACCAGTCATGCACTGCATATTGCTTTCACTGCTGAAAACTGCAGTACCAAGCAGCAGGTGCACTATGTTGTCTGCATCCACCCTGAGAAGATGCAGCATATTCAGCTCAATCCTCCAAGAGACAAAAAGAAGAACAGTATACAATCTCCAGTAAGAAAGCAAAATAATTCCCTCACAAATTTGCCTGAACAAAATTCACTTGCAGTACAAATCTGCACTAGAATCCATTGTGCATGTAACCTCATCCTAAGGTAACATATTCGTGATTTCTGGTTTGCTCCATTAAGCTGAATCCCAGCATTTTTCAGAACACATTTTAATTACTTTCTAAAACCAACTGTGTTGTATAGCACAATACGATCCTGCAACAGCCTGGCTGAGGTACAACATACAGAAAGTGCATGTGTCTCATACAAACACATTCTGAAGGCCCATACGTGCCCAGTATGACACTGAATTTTGAGGGCTGCCTCAAGAAGGGATTATCTTGAAGGGCATCTTCTTGCCATCTTGACTGTTGGAAAGTTGGGCACATACATGACAACCATCTCCAGGAACTGGAGACAGAGAAGTGATGATTACATCTCAAAACAAACTTTTGGGCAAAGGAAAGAAATAGTTTACATTTAGAAAGTCTGGGATGTTAGGATTGCCAACGACTGCAATACAGATTGCCCAGAGACAGCAGGTACACTGGTACATATTTCAACTTCACAATTTATTTTTTTTCAGTTTGAGAAATTCCAGTTTTAACAGCTTTTTCATTTAGAGCACTGAACACCACTACTAGTCATTCCTACCTATGCACTGCACTGCATTTTCCTCCCTTCCTGTTCTGGTGCCTAAACTGTAGTTACCATTGCCACATTATGGCACAAGTTGCATACCAGCTCTTCATTTCTTCTTTCTCTGTTGGCCCGACATACTCTAGTCCTCTAATTTCAGCCAATTTTCTTTCAAGAAATTTCTTTCTTTCTTTCAAGAAAGCAAAGAAGCTGAGAGAAACTATAAAAGGAACAAGCACACAGGTCAGCAGGGACAATAAAAGCAGTATGTGTCAGCCTTGCAAGAACAAATAGAAGCCCGCCAAAATCGCTCACTGTATAGCCCTGACCTTGCTCTCCTCCATTACATTTTTCAGTACTTGCCCCAAACCTTTGCTGTTACTGCATGCTCTTCCAATTCCCACAGAGTTTTCCCCACCTACTAAGAAACTAACACTATCCGTACTTGCAATGTCCAACATGCAGCTCCGCTGGCAGCATCCCAGTTATGCACAAGAAAATGGGCAATGATGCTGATAATCTGGGAATGCATGCACTCCACCTTAAAAAAAAAAAAGCAACAACAAAAAAACCCAAACCAACTCCTAGAATCAAGAAAAGGGAATAAGAAATCTCTATGGCTGCTTCTTTGACACTCCAATTCATATGAAGACTAGGGACAATAACTTAAGAGTTTGTACTCAAAGGTTTTCTGCATTTCAACTCTACAGCCTTACCCCGTCAGTGTCTTCATTACACACCCTACATCTTCCACCCTTATGCTTATACTCTTCCAAGTCCTCCTTCCTCATCGCAGTTTAAATTCCTCTTCCTCAGTCTTCTGTCCGAATTCATCTCCTTTCAGCAACAGCTCTAAAATGCCACTTACTAACATGTATGAGTAACACTCCACATTTCCACATTTTGTATAATCAAACTTCTGAAGAGGGAATCTTAAATCATATAAATCTGAAAGCTTTATTGAAACTTTACGCGATTATGCTGATCGAACGTATCTGCCGCCTGCTTTGTTTTGATCACACTTAGTTCCACTGAACTGTTTGGAAAACATCAGCATAATCCCAGCTTTTATCTTTCTCTAATTGGCGCTAATTTTGTAAACAGTACTTCTAAGAAGTAAAATCAACCTGTATACAGACTTCATGCTTTATAACATCATTTTTAAAGAAAAAGTAGTGCTGGTCAGACACCTTTTGGTTGACAAAAGCTTTCATGGAAAAAATGTGCACAATATACACTTTAAAAATTACTTACACTAGGCTTCAGCATATGCAAGAGATGGCACGATACAGGTTAAAGAGCTGTATTAAATTGTCTCAAGATCCCTCTTATTGTGACAGCTGCTTCCTAGAGAAAAGTTTTCCTTAAATGCAGTAATATTCTTGTAAATAAATATTTGGCTCAGCAGTTCAGCACTAGCTAAATTGCTGAAGCCTAATTTCTAGGATTAATAATTCTTCAATCCTCCTTCTCTGAAATTAGAATAGGCAAGAAAAACATCAAGAATCTGCAACAATTTGCTGAGATGACTACTGTAACTTAAGCCAGGAGGGTGCAAAATAACACTGGAAGAATAGCGTTTGTCAAGAACAATCTTTGTGTAAAGTGGGGGGGNGGAGGCTTCCAATCAAAAACTCCTAGGTCAAACTTCTCCAAGTCTGAATCACCAACACATTTAGCATTAAATTTTTGTTACAGCTGGCACAGGTTCACAGCCTATCACAGATACAGTGAAATGGCAGGCTAAGTGATGGTGAAGTCAGTTTAAGAAAGTTCTACTCCTGTATCCCAGTTTGTCATCCCCTCAATTGTGACTATGCAACTGTCTGTGGAGCCACAACACAAACTGACATGAAACAGATTAAAAATTACCTCCTTTTAAAAAATTACTTATTTTCAACCTGGGTCTTATTAGCAATGCACTTTGCAGCGATACCCCACAGACAACTTTCAGGACTAAGGTAACAGCCTAAAAACAAATGGCCAGAGGCAAGCTCCTCAGCCTGGCTTGCCTTAACTGTCAAATACAACATTATCTTCCTATACCTTCAGGACAGTTCACCTTTAAATAAAAAATAGCACCAATAGCTGAATTTTAACTGCACTACAATCACCTGTGATCTCCTCTATGCCTACAGCTCCAAAGAAATCCAGTTAAGAACCTGTACTGCCATCAGAAAGGGCAATCCCCATTCTGTCTTGGGTCCCATCATGCAGTGAATCATAACAGACAATATATTTTTGTTGGACTGACTTTCAGCCACAGCATTTCCTCAAATCAGATCACTCTGCAACTTCACAAATATCAATGTGAGCACAAGGGAAGGGGCAGAATATACTGCAGAGCAAGAGGAAAAAGTGAGTGTACTATTCTTTTTAATTGTACACGTGCTGAACTGAGCAACCATGGAACCATAGCCTCAAATACCCCAGTATGAAAATCTCTTCTTTCAGTGAAATACAAAACACACAGTGAACCTATTACATACCACAGCTAACAGTTATCAGACAAGACAGTGACTGCACCAAGGAGTAACAAGAGAAAACCTACATGATCAAATGCCAGTGGCATAAAAAAAATACAGCTATACAGTTTGGTTTAGTATGAAGGTGTCTGCATCCAAGATGGTATCACTTCAGATGCCAAATCAGAGTTTCACATACCCAAATCAGCTTTTGCCAAGACTGAGCGGGAAGACTGGAACACCTTGTGCACAGCTCCAACTACAAAGCACTGCCTATCAAAGAACACCTTTCAAAGATATAAATCTGTAACAGAGTCTCCTTTGTGTGCCCATGACAACAGAAGAACTCAGACAAAATACTCATTCAACATCCTATTAAAAAAGTTATCTTTCCATAAATTAACGATATTTATAAAATAACACAAACCAGTGTCAAATGGAGGAAAGTGACTAGTTACATCCTCTGCCTTAGCAGAAGATAGCATCATGTTTGAGATAGCATCATATCTAAAGCGGCTCTAGCCGATAAGAGAGAGAAATAAAAATGTAACGGGAATTAAAGGAAAAACATTAGTTAAAATGGAAATCAATGACTTTTTTTTCCCCCATCTGGCTCTCTAAGGAACAGGGGGGGAAATCACGCTTCTCCCTCCTCCGCACAGGGAGGGCCCGGGGCCGCTGCAATTCTGCAAGGACCCCGCCGCGCCAAGCCCGGGGCCCTCGTCCCGCTGCCTCCTGCTCCCGCCCTTCGGCCGGCGGCGACACGGGCTGACCCCAGGACACAGCCGGAGAAGGGGGCCGGGGGACCGCGGTGGGGGGGGCGGTACCGGGAGAGACA
>VZSZ01001876.1:472124-486627 GCA_013398815.1 Ibidorhyncha struthersii
TGGAGATAGGACCGGCTGGTGCGAACAGAAATCGCTGTAAAGCCGAGGCCTTCCCAGGCGAGGGCGGAGTCGTGCTGGTTCCCCTGTCCTGTACCCTGGAGGTATCGCCTGCTTTTCTGGGTGGACACCGGCATCTTCCCCTCGGATGTGGAGGGTGTTTACTGTTACACGCTGTCTCACGGAGTACCATTGTGGGAATTGTTTTGAAGATGGATATATAATTGATAAGATTATTGTTTAAGCAGCTGAAAATATCAGTAGTGAGTGATCAATAGAAAGGCAAATGCTTCCTGATGTTAGTTTCAAAGAATAAACTGGCCATGGGAAAAAAAATCACCCTGGAAATAAGCAGAAAGCTTCACATTCCCAGAGCACTGAGGTCCTAGGGTGACTTAAGGGGACAAACAACATAATCTATTTTAAGCTGGAGCTCAATCATTTTGTAAAGTTGATTATATGACAGCAAGTGCGCAATAGCAGGGCCTGGACTGTGTGACCCAGGAAGTTGCTTCTAGCCCTATGTTCATTTCTTATCACAGTCTGCCTCGGACTGGGGCTGAACTTGTCATTTTGTACCTCATGCTGTTTTTTTTCTTCTCTACTCTAGGACCTCCTGTCTCTCACATTCAGTTCCCAGCAAAGGATGGAGAACATCCTGGCTACTTTCTGTGGGACCAGCCCAGAAGATCCACTCCCTGTGTGGGTTCATGGCAGCGTTGGCCATTGCTTTAATCAGCTGACATTAAACGTGATTCCTCATGTGATCCTTGCCGTGGTCAGTGCCTGCTTCCTTGGCACTCCAAGGTATGACGACTAACTTGTCTAGCTCTTGATTGTTATGCAGAACTGGAGGTGGGGTGGAAAGGCTGGAAATTAGATCTCCCTATAATGTGCTAAATATGTAATTAGAGAAGGACACAATATTATAATGCTGTTATATTTGTCAGCATCCGTCCTAGTTCAGAGTACAGTGTACAGCTGGGCTCCTTCCATTGCAGAAAGGAATCCAGAAAGAATAGAGAAGGTAGTGAGCATAAAATCACTGAAAAAATTCAAAAAAATTCCAGTGAATTGGGATTGGGAGAACTGGGAGTCTTCTGGGAGAAGATATAAATACAAGGTGGCATGGAAGATGTATATAAGGTAATAAGGGGTCCAGAGAAACCAAAAGTTTTTTTTCTGTTCCTCTTCTGAAATTCATAAACATGGTAACGTTCACTGATATTGAAAGGTCACAAATTATAATGAATCAAGTGATAATGAAATATTTTGTTGGACAGTAGATTATGAACTTCATATACACAGCATCACTGAAACCAACAGTGATAAAAATAATTTTTCTAGATGAAATATCACAAAGACAAGAGAAATCGAGGATCAGAGATGCGATACACAGAATCTGACCATCCAGAATTTGTTAAAGAGGCTAAATACCTTTTTTTTTTGGTTAATCCTCAAGGATTGGAGCCTGATTTGACCACAAAATATCATAGTTTGCAAAGAAATTTCTGTAGAGGAATGCTATTCTTTGGTAGCATCTGAATCTCTGATATTGGTCAGATATTGGGCTATACTGACCTGATGTAGTTTAGCAGTGCCTACAGTCTGAAAAATTACAAATCTAGGGAGATTAATCCAGGAGGTTAAGTAAGAGTGAACATATAAAGGGGGGAAGAGAAGAGGAAGAAAGGAGGGTACTGACTAAGAGGTGATGGAATTTTGACTGTAAATTTTTTTTCTTCTCTTTCCTCCTCTAGATCTGGCTCCAGGGTGCCTTGCAGGCCAGGCTGGGGATGCAGAATCACCACCTCCTTTGTACTCGCTGGCCTATTCCTTGCTGATACCATCCCAGCCACCATTTCTCATCAGGAGCTAGGCCCTGTGTACCTGGAAGTGCTGGCCAACGGCACTGCCACCCTGACATGGCTCACCCACAGCCTCGCTCTTCTCATGCTCTGCAGGTCCGTTCATGGCTCTACCAGGGGCCCTGCAGTCCTGGCCCTCCTCACTCTCTTACCCCTACCTTCCTTCATCATCACACTGGTGTGGTACTACCAAAGCAGGACAGCTTGGTCCCCTGCCCACCCTGCTGCCTCCTCCAGGTTCGCCATTCTCTGTCTGCAGTTGGCCTCTCTGCTTGTGTATGTGATCGGCTACCTCTTACCCACCACTGACAGACAAGACTTCCTCTCCATCAATCGATCCTGGCAACAAGACCAGCTCATCTCAGAGCCGGGGATCCCAGTACCTGATCAGCAGAGAGTGGCAGAAGATGGTGAGAGCTGGCTCTCACGCTTCTTTTATGTTTGGATGAACCCTCTGATGAAACGTGGCTATCAGTGGAAGCTGAACCAGCCACAGGATGTCTATGTGCTTCCTCGCCAGCTCCAAGCTGCCAGGGTCTGTGATCGGTTCTACTCCTGCTGGCAGAAGAAGGCAACTCTGCACCAAGTAGAGGAGGAGACAGTGTCTCTTGCTAGCCCAATCATTGCTGAAGGCAATGGGAGTAGTGATGCTGTGAACAACTCACACCATGCCCAGGAAGCTGTGCGACTCTTCTCAGTTCTTCATTCAGCCTTTGGGCTTCGTTTCTACTCCCTTGGACTTCTCAAGCTGGCTGGCAACCTGCTGGGTTTCTCAGGTCCTCTGCTTCTGAACCTGCTGGTGAACTTCATGGAGTCACGGCAGGAGCCCCTGAGCCATGGGGTGCTCTATGCCCTCGGGCTCTTTGCTGGCTCCTTCCTGGGTGCTCTTTTGCGGAACCAGTTCAGCTACGAGGTGAACAAGGTGACGCTGATGGTGCGGGCTGCCGTCATCTCTGCTATCTATCGCAAGGCTCTGCGTGTCAGCAGCAGTAGCCTTACTCGCTTCACTGTGGGGGAAATTGTCAACTTCATGAGCACGGACACCAGTAGGTTGGTCAACTTCTGCCTCAGCTTCCATGAGGTATGGAGCCTGCCTTTCCAGTTTGCCATTACCCTCTACCTGCTCTACCAGCAAGTGGGGGTTGCCTTTCTGGGAGGCCTGGCCTTGGCACTGCTGCTTGTGCCCATCAACAAGGTCATAGCCAACCGCATCATGATGAACAACAAGGGGATGCTGAAACACAAGGACACACGGGTCAAGGTGAGGGGCAGCTGGTGGCTCTCTGAGTTTGTTACTTTCTTCCCTTTTGTCCCTGGAACATTGGCTTGATCTCACTTGCCACGATCCCAAGCAGATTAGTTGAATCACGACTGCTAGGAAAAATGCTAAAGGGGCCATGCGCCCATACACACACACATACACTTAGTTCAAAAGTGTTTCAAGGTGATGCAGTTTTGCCAGCCACAAGATAGCGAACCTCTAATGCTTGTCTTGTCCCCTGGGCTAATTCAGGTTCCCTTGCAGGTTTCTTTTCTGTGTGTGGAAGTTAAGGTAGGACTCCTGATTGCTTCCTCTAGAGATGCTACCATCCTGTTACTGCAGTAACACTATCAGCAGTGAAGTGGCTTGCAGTCTGGACAAAGGCAGTGATCACGGATGTAGTGGTTTTATATCGCTCCAGCTTAGCGCCCTCGGTCATGTTTTCCACTGTTTTCTGCATATTTGCAGTGCCATCTCTCTTCTCGCCACATCAAACATTTGGTTCCCACCTTTTAGCATTAAATCTCTGAAGTGAGGGGCAGCTCTTTCACTGGTCATCTCCATCATGCTTTGGAAGTATAAAACGTAAGTCAGCTCCATATCAGAACTGTTGGGAGCTTTAAAAATATTTCTTTTCCCAACAGAAGGTGCATCTAGTTATATGGGGTGTGCTGGACCTTCTCCAACTATCATAAGACTGGTTTGCTGAGTGAACTCTCACTTTTTAGTTTTTTTTAATGTCAGGTAAACAGACATTACTCAGGTTGCTCTTTATGTGCTAACCTGAGAGCAGGAGTGAGAAGACAACATGCTGCAGGAACACCTGAGCTGCTGGATGTGAGCCAGCCAGGCTGTGGATACAGACTAGCTGTGTCATGGCAACACTGGGCCTGAGAGTCAGGTGTTAACTCTCTCAAGGTTGCTGTCAGGCCAAAGTAGGTAAATGGCATCCAGGCTGGAGCTAGTAATTCCACACGTCCCTTCGCCTGTGTTGCGCATCCTTCAGTTGGAAAGTAGTGTAATATTTTGCCTTTTCCTGAGCTGTACACAGCACAGGTGGCTGAGGAAGCTGGTGGAATGAGTGAGAGCAAAGTTCCCAGCAGCTGCCACTTGAGTTTATATCTTTGTTAGCAATAAATGGTTCCTGGTATCTCTAGCCTGGCCCTTAGCAGAAGGCAACTGCAAACCTGGCCCCAGCCCAAATGCCTAGCTGGCATTTGGTGCATTAGGCAGGCACTGTTTGCTCTATGTACTTTTCCTTTTTGTCTGCAGCTAATGACAGAGTTCCTATGTGGCATTCGTGTGATCAAGTTTTATACCTGGGAGAAGCACTTCAGCACGAGGATAAATGCCTGCCGGGCTAAAGAGCTGCAGAAGTTACGAGCCATCAAGTACTTGGATGCTGTGTGCGTGTATCTGTGGGCAGCACTGCCTGTTGTTGTCTCCATTGCCATCTTCATCACCTATGTCCTGTTGGGTCACCAGCTCACTGCCACAAAGGTGAGTAGGTAGCAGGGAGAGCTTCAACCTTGTCTCGTGCAGAGGACAATGTACAGTGGAGCTGCAGTCCTGAGGCATCTTCTCTGGGAAATAAACCCAGCCTGTGTCTCCCCACAGCTCTTCAGGCTCTCGCTGGTGAAGCTGTTTGGAGAATACAAGAGGTGAGGGAGGTACTGCCTCCCTCCCCATGGCTGTTTCCTTACCCATGCAGGTGTTCACAGCACTGGCCCTTGTCGGAATGCTCATTCTCCCCCTCAACAGCTTCCCATGGGTGTTGAATGGGACCTTGGAAGCCAAAGTTTCCCTGGATCGAATCCAGCGTTTTCTTGAACTCATGGACCAGGACCTGGAAGCTTATTATGCTCTAGGTAATGGCAAAGGATGCTTCTGGGCTTGGGACCCTGGGCAGGGTGCATTCAGAGCAGAGAGCTGAGGTGTGAGGCCCAGAGGCAGTACTGGAGGGCAGCTGGCTGTCACCCTGTGATTCAGGACATTGTGTTGTCAAAGGCAGAGTGAAGGCACTTCATTTCTGTGGAAAATGGGAGACATGGCTATAACACTTATCTTTACCAGCTGTAGGCCATTGCTCTTCCCCATGGAACCCTGCCATTAGTGTCCATTTGGAAGAAGCTACTCCCTTCTCTGTCCAAAGCTCCTCTGACACTGACGCCATCAGCAACCTTGGCTTTGCCTGGCAGAAAGGCTTGAGTGCATGCTCCTCTCTTGAGCCGTCTCAGCTCCCTTGCTCTCCTTCCTTGCCTTTTGCCATCTCCCTGCTGTTCTTTTACCTTCAACAATAATAACCCCAGGTTATCCTTACAGTGTCTCCCTGACAGCCAGCAGGTCACCATGTGTGTCTAGTGGGAGCTGGAAACAGAAGGGTTGGAGAAAGGTATAAGTTTAAGGGCAAGCCAGTAGGCAAGTGTCTCATTCTGTGGTTGGGTCAGGGGCATCATGGCGGTGCCCTGTCTGTGGTCTTATCCATTTGGGAGCAAAGCCAATAGTATTTTTGATGCCAGGTGCCTTTAATTTTCTGGCCTTCTCATAGTAGTGCAATGCTGTTCTGCTTTTCTGTTGCAGATAGCCCTTCAGATACTGCTACTGCCATGGAGATGCGATGTGCAGCCTTCTCATGGGCGCCAGTGGAGGAGGAAAGCACCAGGCAACCCTCATCCACAGGCACTCTGCAACTGCACATTGAGAATCTGTCAGTGAGAAAGGTGAGCAAGGATGCAGGAGGTAACAGAGAAGAACAGCACTAGAGAAGCCAAATAATGGGGCAGGGGTAGCATGTTTTCATGTTTTCCTGGTCTTATAAGCAACATATCAAAATCTTCTCTTGGTCAAGAGACACAGGACACATATCACATCTCTCAGAGCTGAAGGGTGCTGGAGGAGATCCAGGTATGGCTTACAGACAAGAGGTGAACCAGCTCCCTCTGCTTTTCGCCACTGCTGCAGGAGAGGACTGGGCAGGAAAGACAGCTAGACTCCAGAGTTAACACTCCTTTCAGACTTGTGTCCTACCATATCAGGAGTCTGGTTTACCCACTAACTGTACCCAGCTCTGCTGCTGAACCTGTGAGATAGTCCTAGTTAAAGACAGCAGTCAGCTTTCTTACAGGCTATGTATGGCTCAGGAAATCTGGACAAGCCATCCTGTATTAGCGCATTCTTTTCCCTTTGCAGGGGATGCTCCTGGGGGTTGTTGGGAAGGTCGGTGCTGGCAAAAGCTCTCTGCTTGCAGCCATCACTGGAGAGCTCATTAAGTAAGTAGCCTAAAGACTCCCTGTTGTCTGGTCCCTCCGTGCCACAGCAGGCAGGGAATATCCAGTGCTACCCCTATTTGTAGGCCATTTTGATCTACCAATGGTTCTCCTTTGTTGCCCTTCCCACCACTTCTGCTGTGCTTGCAGACAAGGTGGACGAGTGTATGTTTGTGACCTGGAGCAAGGATTTGGTCTGGCCACACAGGAGCCTTGGATACAGTTTACCACTGTCCGTGAGAACATTCTTTTTGGGCAGGAATATGATGCCAGGCTGTACGAGGAGGTGGTGGAGGCCTGTGCCCTCTCCGAGGACCTGAACGTGAGTACCTAAACTGTAAATTTGCCTGGGCCTTCTTGGCCAGCTTTTGCATCCAGCCTGAGCCTCACTGGGAGCAGTTCTTATTCTTTCAGGCTATAGACTGCTTTTCCAATGTCCCAATCACACAGCGTTGCTCTGATTACCAATCCCAGACCATACTTGGCCCCATGGTTCTCTAAGGTGTGATGTCACTCTGGTAGCATTTTGGATGGTTTCTTCTGCCACTGAGCCAAAAGCTCTTGATCCTGGGAAAAGGAGAAACGAGATGTTCTTGCAGAGCTGATGACTGCTGGGTTTTTCAGGCAGAACCTATCAGCAGCTGATGCTTTTTTGGATCAGAGGAAACTTTGCATGGATCTGGAAGGGCTGAGTCTGCAGTCCTCCTGTCAGTACTACACGTATTCTAGGTTTGAGGCTTATGGCCATACTAGCCAGTAAATGTGGCTGTTAGATGTGGTAGGAATCTTGACTTCTCTCAGTTTATAACCTGATGCCTGATTTTCTGAAGTGCCAAGCACAAGGACCTCCTGTTTGCTTTGGTAGGAGCTATGAATACTCTGTAAAGCAAGATACTTATTTGAGAAGTAATAGACTATGCCTATGCTACCAAATCAAGAGGAAACTGTTTCCAGCTGTTGAAACTGTAGTTTTTACTGCTAAACTGTTTGGATGGGCCCTGATATGATTTTGGTGCGGGCACAGCTGTTGCTCTCCTAGAAAGTTCCCAGGTGCAATTTCAGAGTTATCTCAGACCAGAAGTTGCTCTCAGTGGGTGGTTCAGATGTGGCCACCCTATTCTGGAGTGTAAGAGAGTTTAGTTGCATAAATGCCAAACTTGCCACTTGTCTGCAGTATAGACTGTTGCATTGTTTAATTTTTGGTAAGGTGTGCCTAAGGAATTACTGCCAGAGGCAGGGGAGGGATCCCAGTGTTCTGGTTTTGGGTCCCCAGTAGTTTCCTTTCCCTTCTAAATGGATTTTCTTGAATGTTTCAGATTTTGCCAGCAGGTGACCAGACAGAGGTTGGTGAAAATGGTGTGACACTCAGTGGGGGACAGAAGGCTCGAATAGCCCTTGCCAGAGCTGTTTACCAGGTAAATAGCAAAGCAGTCGTGCTGTCGCAGATTGTGCCCAGTGCCAAGTCAGATGTAAAGAAGCTGGAAGCACCCAGCTGTACAATGTGCTCTGGCAGCATGTCTTAAACCGCATCATGCTGGCCTAAAGGTGCTGGCAGTGTGCTACACAGAGGCACTTGCACTTTTTTCTACAGCACTGTCTGCTCTGACAGGGCCAGCAGCAGTATCCTTGCCTTTTGTCTCCCTCTCAGGATAAAGAGCTTTACCTCCTTGATGATCCTCTGGCTGCTGTTGATGCAGACGTAGCCAACCATCTTATGCGGAAATGCATTCTCGGAGTTCTCAAACACAAGACCAGGATCCTTTGCACCCACAGGACGGAGTTTTTGGAGAAGGCTGATGCCTTGTTGTTGATAGACAATGGCAGGATAGTTAAGACAGGTACACTGGCTGTCTTCTCAGCATTCGTTTGTGCCTGTGTGCCAGTCTTGGAATGGCTTAAGCAAAGACAGACATAAGGGAATAGGATTAACTAGTGGGGAACCCAATGATAAAGAGCTTGAGTGCACTACATGTGGTTAAAGATGGGGTGGAAGGAAATGTGCAGATGCACAGATAAAACAGGACAATCCTAGAGGTGGGGAGCTGATAAGGCAGAAGGCCATAGCAGGTTGTATGGAGCAGGGCCTTCAAGGGTGCAGGTGCTGTAAGAGAGAATAGGGAATGTTATGAGAGAACAAAACTGGACCATTTCGTAGCAAAAGGCAGTGAGCAGCTGGTGTCTGTTCTTCAGAGAATCTGAAACATTTTCATGTCTCTCTTTTCAGGTGCACCAGCTGATATCTTGCCACTTGTGGATGCCTTCCCCAAGTTCAAGGATATGGACAAGAGGCAGAAGGATAAAGGTCTGTACCTGGTGAGCTTGAGGGTGGCTGGAGCATCACAGCTCAGCTGAGCACCCAGAACCTGTATGTGATGGCTGCTGGCCTTAGATCAGAGCTCCCACCACCTTGCTGTGCTATGGCAGTGCTGATCTGTAGGTAGCATGTGCATAGAGGGAGAGGAGGCGCACATATTGTTGGGTATTGGTCTGGAGCAGTATTTGAATCTGTTGTTCCACTTGTAGTCCAACTTTGGATGAAGGTCTGCCAGGATGGGTGCACCTGTCTTGAAAGGGGAGATAGGAGGGAAGAAAAGTCTCCCTCATAGCCTAGACTTGGTCTGTTCACCGGACAGGAGGAACTTATGTCACACTGACCTTTGCTTTTGCCTCCATTCCGACAGCCCCTGATGAACAAGGCCAAGAAGAGGCTGTAGAGACAGAGGCAGAAGAATCAACCCAAAACAATCATCTCATCCACAAGGAGGAAGAGAAGAAAGAAGGGGCAGTGGCTTTTCAGGTGTACAAGGCATATTGGCTGGCAGTGGGCAGCTGCTTGGCATTATCCATCCTCTTCTCGCTGCTCTTGATGCAAGGTGAGGCCCAGCAGCACATCTCTCTTTAGACATTCCTCTCCTCTCGCTCCCTGGTTGTGTGGAATGCAGGGAAGGAAAGAGGCCAGGGGTTTAATCACTCTCCCTGCAGCAGGAAGACCCCTTTTCCCCAAACTGAAGTACCACAGTTGGGAGGGGGCATGTGTGGGAACAGGATCATGCGTCTCACTGCTGCAGTTGCATGTCTGCTCCTCTAGCAGTGCCTTGTCACTGCTACAGCTCAAGGCTGTTTCCAGTGGAGAATGAAGGCAGGGTAAGACTAGACTGGGCAGTGAGACAATAACAAAAGTTGTCCAGGAGCTTCCCCTCCAGCTTTTGTGCTTGATTTTTGCTGAATCCCTCTTTATGCAGTCTGTCTTTCTCTGTAGCATCCAGAAATATCTCAGATTGGTGGCTGTCACACTGGATCTCCAGCATATCCCAGACAGCAAATACCTCTGTGATGGTCTGCTCAGCTTCCCCACCTTCCCTAGAGCTGCCTCTCTTCGCCATTGTTGGGCTTGTGTAAGTGAATGCTGGTCAGGAGATGCCGAAGGAAACTGGAAACACTCTCATTTTGCCCTTAAGCGCATTTCCTGTGAAGATCCTTGTTGAGAGCAGGGATAAACTGACCACCCCACTGCAGGGGATCTGTGTGGCTGCTTTGACAAAGAAATAGAATCAAGATCTCTGACCTGATAAGGTGCCCAAAGGGCTTCTGCGTGGGGCTGATGGAAGACCCCTAGCTGCATAGTAATAAGGTTGGGCATTGGAATAGACTGCCCAGGGAGGTGGTTGAGTCACCATCCCTGGATGTGTTTAAGAGACGTTTAGATGTGGTGTTGGCAGATATGGTGTAGGGGAGAACTATGTAGAGTAGGGTAGATGGTTGGACTCGATGATCCCAAGGGTCTCTTCCAACCTAGACAATTCTATGATTCTATGATTCTAAGAGTGTTTGTCCCAGTGTCCCAAAAGGGTGGTCTCTCACAGGAGTATCAGGCTGAATTATCCTGGTTTCCCCTTGAGTCTGCTCCTGGGTTCTCATGTCCTGTCTGTGAGTTTACTGTCATGGGGACCTTGGCAGATTCATAATCTTCCTCCTTCTGTGTTCCAGCTCCCCCATTCAAGCTCTGGACACCACCTCAGTCCCTTCCAATGGTTCAGTGGATGTGAGTTTCTACCTGATAGTTTATGGGAGCATTGCAGGGGCCAACTCCCTCTTCACCATTCTTCGGGCCTTCCTCTTTGCTTATGGCACCATCCGTGCTGCCACTGTCATTCACAGCCGACTGCTCCAGAGAGCTCTAAAGGTAATAGTCAGAAAGTCCCGGGCAGGCTTGGGATCCTGCAAGTCGCTCGGCCTTAACGTTCTTCTCATAGTTGGGAGTAAGGGTTTGGGAGGTGGATTAGGGTTTCTGCTTTTATTAGCTGATGAGCTCACTGTAGGATTATATCAGAAAAGGGCTGCACCACAGCCAGCACAAGGGGCCAATGAGCTGGGGTTCAGAGTGTGTCCTGTAAGGCTTGTTCCATTCCATGGAGGGGTGTTTTATGGCTGCCACCCGCATCCATTCAGTCATTAGGCTTAGATATATAGCCCAGATGAGGGCAAACAGAATCAAAGTAGCTTTTGCAGTATCATGAGCTCTGATTCAGATGAGATTGGAAGGAGTCATTAAGCAAGATATAGGGCCGATGCTGGCATGTGCCAGTTAACTTTCTTTAGGATTTGGGCTTCCTTGGGTCCTCACGCTACAGTTAGGATTAGATGATTGAAAAATAGTATTAGAGGCTAGGATTAGATAATTGTCTGACTGGTGGGCCAATATGGAATCTGAGTGACTGCTATCTTGGTAGCTGTCTGCCATTTGCTACAGAAGGTCTTTCCTTTTCCCATGCGAACAGCATGAGTTGTTTGGCTGTGAGTGGATGTTGGCTTTGGAGTCTGAGATTTCTTCTCCAGCTGAGAAAAGGAAGGGGGCTGTTGTGGCCACCCCTTTGTGGCCTTATCTGCTCCCCTTGGTGCTGCTCTCCTGGGCACTGTTCTGTGGCTGGATCTTGCTGCAGCTGACTGACTCTTACTTTCTGGTTCCCTCGTTGCCAGGCCACAGTCACCTTCTTTGACACCACACCAACAGGCCGGATCCTGAACCGCTTCTCCTCGGACCTGTACTGCGTGGATGACAGCCTGCCATTTATCCTCAACATCTTTCTGGCCAACATGTACGGGCTCCTGGGCATGCTGGTGATAATAACCTATGGCCTCCCTTGGATTGGTCTGGTCTTACTCCCCCTGACTGCCCTCTACTTCTCCATCCAGCGCTATTACCGGCGCACGTCCCGGGAGCTCAAGCGCCTTTACAGTGTCACCCTGTCTCCCATTTACACTCACTTCTCAGAGACCCTCTCAGGACTGAGCAGCATCAGAGCCATGCGGGCGACACAGAGGTGAGTGGAAAGAAAGAGCCCCCAGAAAGCCAGAGCTTTGGCTTTCCAAAGCCAGAGCCAGAGCCTTCCTGATGTGGGGCTGGTTATGGGTGGCAGGAATGCCCCTGGTCTGGGGCAGCAGGAATGGAGGCTGAGTGGTGCGAACCTCTGTTGTGCGCCTGCCAGGTTTGAGTTGGAGAATCAGCTGCATCTGGAGCAGAACCAGCGCTGCCTCTTTGCCAGCAACACAGCAATGCAGTGGCTGGACATCCGCTTGCAGATGATTGGTGTCGCTGTGGTTACCGCTATTGCAGGAATTGCCATCATCCAGCACCAGAAGCAACTGGGAAATCCAGGTAGACTGCCAGGGATTGTTCTATGCCCACCCCTAGGCTGTGGCCCAGGCGCTCCTCCTCTCTTAACCCAGAGCTGTACATCTTCCTATACCGGAGTAAGATCCATAGTTCCTGCTCCCTGTCCCTGTACAAATCACCTGCAGCATAGTGCTTCAGCTCCTGTCCCTCCTCCTGTGTGTCTCCATCCTTGAGTGGGATCCCAGACTCCCTCGATTCTGTGTCCTGCCACCAAGATCTTGGCTCCTTCCCTGCCAGTAATATTCTTGCTTATGCTTTTTTCCTTGCAGGACTTGTGGGCCTAGCGCTCTCATACGCCCTGTCTGTCACAAACCTGCTCTCGGGCCTCATTTCCAGCTTCACTCTGACAGAGACCATGATGGTGAGTGTGGAGCGCACAGAGGAATACACCACAGACATCCCCATGGAGCCCCAGGATAAACTGGTCCAGGTAAAAGCTCAGATGTGTTCTCAGAGACTGGCCCATCTTCTGGCTCTGTGCCCTGCACTTGCATCCTGGGGAGATCACAGAAACCACCTCGATTGCTCATCCTTTACCAACACATCCCCTGTGGGGAATGAATCTCTGGCAGGAATTGGTGAAGGCTGGAATGATGGGAAGGGGTAGGAAAGCAGAACGGGTGCTAGGTCCAAGCTAGAGAGAAAAACAAACCTAGGAGGGGACTGGAGCTGGAGGTGGGCTGTGCGTTACATCTGGTCAGAAGCCAAGCAGACATCCAAAGGGATGGATGGGGTTTGGCCTGTGGGGATGTGAGGCTAAGGATGACAGCAAGTCACAGTCATACTCTGTCTCACCCATGTGTCCTTAGGTTGCTGCTGACTGGCCAAGCCAGGGGCTTGTGGAGTTCCAGCAAGTGGTCCTGGCCTACCGAGCAGGCTTGCCCAATGCACTTGATGGTGTGAGCTTCACTGTTTACCCCGGAGAGAAGGTGGGGATTGTGGGTCGCACAGGATCTGGAAAATCCACCCTTTTCTTGGCCCTTTTCCGCATGCTGGAGCTGAAATCAGGCCGGATTCTCCTGGATGGTGTTGACAGCCAGCTGGTGGGCTTGGAGGAGCTGAGGTACGGAGGGCTGAGCAGAGTGGAGGGCAGCCAGGGGAACCCAGAGGTTGAGAGCTGTCAGTGGTTGGATGCCAAAGGGAAGAGTAAGGAGCAAGGGACTTCTGTAATGACACCTTCTTATCTGATTGTGGCAGCTTCTTATGAGTTGCTCTGTTATTTCTGAACAGCTGTGCTAAGGAAACCAGGCTGAATATGTGACTCATGTCTGCCTCTAAGATATACAGCAAGCCAAGACACCCCACCCCAGGGAAAAAAAAAAAAAACAAAAAATCCGAAAAAGGTCTTTGCTTTTCTGCAGAACTCACCCCATGAGCCCTCAGATCTTGTTTGCTTGCAGATCTAGGCTGGCCATCATCCCCCAGGATCCATTTTTGTTCAGTGGCTCAATCCGAGAGAACCTGGACCCCCAGGGAAAATGGACAGATGCTGAACTCCACGAGGTGCTAGAGCAGTGCCACCTGAAGGATGCCGTTACTCAGATGGGTGAGTCTGAACCCAGCAAGAAGCAGCTGGTGAGCCCTGGTACTGGGAGAGGGGAGAAGGCCTCAGCTCGGTCAGGGAGCTGAGGAAAAGGGGCCAGGTGGATGCAGTAGGGAATTGGTTAGGCGAGGCCACACTAGGACCAGGGTGGGAACAGCTCAGTGCGACCTGATGGCATTCCCTGAGATTTAGTGGCAAAGGACTGGCAGGTGATGGATTGGGTGGTGGGATATTGCTGATGAGACCAGACCCCAGTGGATGTTAGAGCAGAGCCTGAGAGATAAGCCAGCCCCTATTTCTAGGGGACCGTGGCATTTCTGTGCCAGATGTTGCTTGCGTCCAAGTGTAAAGGCTCCAGTTCCCAAGGCCTGGGCCAGAGCAGGATCTGGATTTTGCGTGCTACTGGGAAAACTCCAGACTGGGAGAGTCATTTGGGGCTCTGCACAGAGCCTGGTGGGTTGACTGCTGAGCTTTACCCCTGCAGGTGGATTGGACAGTGAGCTGGGAGAGAGGGGAAAGAGCCTGTCTGTGGGGCAGAGGCAGCTGGTGTGTCTGGCAAGAGCCCTCCTGACGCAGGCCAAGGTGANCCGCTTCCATTGGAGCGAGGGGGGAGGGGAAGCTGCTGAAGGCTGTGTGAGGACAGCAGAGCACTCCAGAGTTGGGGGTGTGATGGGAATAGATGTCCTGTGCTACCTGCTCGGGCTGTCCCTAGGCAGGGATTGGAGTCTCCCCTATGGTGCTTGGGAGGTCCCTTCACTGTCTGTCCCTGGCAGGTGCTGTGCATCGATGAGGCCACAGCCAGCGTGGATCAGAAGACAGACCAGCTGCTGCAGCAGACCATCCGCCAACGCTTTGCTGACAAAACTGTTTTTACAATTGCTCACAGGTATGGAG
>VZSZ01001876.1:487013-499797 GCA_013398815.1 Ibidorhyncha struthersii
GGGGGGGAGCAGGTGTCTCTGGCTCAGTAGAGGGCACTGCAGGACAGCCGGCGGCGAAGGGCTGTAGCCAGCTCCCGGCCGAGGGAGGAAGAACGCTGGGCTAGTTGTGTTTTCCAGACCTCTGAGTTTTGGTTCCAGCCTGCACCCGATGGCGGCAGGCTAGGCATTGCCCAGGCAGGACAGGGCAGCAGTGCTTGTCCCACAGCCGAGAGATTTAGTGTAAGAGTAGGGGCAGTAGATGGTTACAGGCAGAGGGAGGAGGGCAAAACATGAATACTGTGGATACTGAGAAGGGGTGGGTTAGCATTAGGCGGTGCTCCCACATGTGCCAAGTGGAGGAGAATTTGGAGGAGGGTTATGCAGTTGTATGGAGGGTGTTTTCAAAACACAATGGTTACCACAAAAATAAAAATCAAATGAGCAGGTGGCAGGGGCTGGTGTCGTGCTGCACAGAAGTGGGAGTGATGGATGACGGTGGCGAGGTGGGCTGGGCCTGGCAAGTGAATCGAGTGGGTCTTGTTAAATACATCAGATAGGAGGGGTGTGAAGGGAAAGTGGTTCCTACACTAGGGATATTATACATAAATAGAGTAGAAAGGTAAGGGCACTGTGGGCTGAGGTGTGTGTTTGGGTTGGGTGAGGGGAAGCCACCTTTGATGGAGGAGTAATTAGAGAGGAGAACCAGCAGAGGAAGGAGTGGGATTCAGCAAGGCAGCAAGACTGGGTTGAAGATAGCCACAGCCCCTCTTCCACTGCGACGAAGGGAGATGGGGGAAAACAGTAAGGAGGTGGTGGTGGGGATTGTTTTGTACCCGTGGTTCTTCCATGCCATTCAGCTTTGGGTGACCCATTAATTGGATGGGTGAAATCTAGGGCTGGAAGTGACTCAGTACTTGTCCCTTGCCCCTCCAGGTCACTTTCAGTGCTACAGACTGGCACTTTTGGGGGGATGAATGTGTAACCAGGGTCCTGAACTCCATAACGCCTTTTACTTGCTCAAATCCTGTGTAGTGTCTTTCCTGTGACTTGCAGCTTTGTAGGGCTGTAGGTGCATAACTGTACAAAGGCATTCCTGCTGCCCTGTCTTTCCTCCCCAGGGCTAGAGGTTACTGCCCTGCTAGCAATCTGGGCAGAACTGGGTGCATGCGTGTGCCACGGGTGCTGCGGTTGGCAGTCTGGCAACTGCATATCCACTGGTGGTGGCAGCATAAGCGAAGATGGGGAATGGCAGCTGATACACAAGTCCATTTCTGCTGCCCTCAGGAGTGGCAGGTGTGGAAATGTGGGGGCAAACAGAAGCAACTTGATAACCCTCCTGTGGGAATGGAGACATCTTGTGCATCCCCAGAATCGGGCATGCCCTGAGCTTTCCCTTCCCAGAGCTTCCTTCTGCGCTCCTGGCGCCCTGCCCTGCCCAGCAACTGGAAGGTATCACTGTGCTCTCCTAAGAGGTGGTGTGTTCCAGCGGTATGCAGGGGCTCTCTGGGGAGCTGCAATGCAGTGTGTCCCTGAGTGCACAGGGAGAAGCTCTGCAGATCCCGGTGCTGGGTATGTCTTGGGCCACCCCTTGACAGCAGGGGAAGCAGTATCTAGGGTTTCTCCTCAGATCCACCAATGTGTGTCCTGGCATTTGCTGTCCACAGGCTGAACACCATCTTGGACTCAGACCGAGTGCTGGTGATGCAAGCTGGGAGAGTGGCAGAGCTGGATTCACCCGCCCGCCTAAGTAAGAAGGATGGCTCCTTGTTCCAGCGCCTCCTGCACAGTGGGCAGCAGTGACCTCCCTCCTGGGCTGAGCTCAGGCAGTTCTCCTGGCTCTGTGCCTGGCTTTCCTCTCACCTCAGCCACTAGCCCTGTGTCTGCAGGGCCAGGAGCTGCTGAGGTGAGGGAAGGGGTTTTTCCTGCTTGCAGACAGCGATTTTGTGTCCTCAGGGACAATCGCATGGCACTGCAGCCTTTGCTTTAGTAGGGAAGATGGGAACTGCTGTTTAGGACCATGCAAGCCTGGCTGGTGGGATACTGCTCCCCTCCAAGGCTCCCCTTTGAGATTACAGAGGGATTTTCTGTTCACTGAAGAATCAGTGACTCCTAGACTGAGACTTAGTCTCACATGTGCAATTTAAAATAAAATGGAATCTTCTTTGTGAAGCTCTGTTATTCAGGTCCCTGTCCCCTTTTCCCCTCAGACACAGACTTCCTTGTGAGTGGTGCCCTCTCTGCACAAAGACAACCCTACCTGCTCCCTGCTTTTTTCAGGGGGTACTGACGTCTCCAGACAGCCCAGAAGGTTGCACCCAGGGCCCTGCTGCTCTTCCTCCAGCTTACAGTAGGGGAGGCCTTCCCTTGAAGGGCCAGAATGTGACTACATTAAAGGCATCTAAGGCTCGTTTATTTCAAGACTGCTTTTCCAAGGAAAACTCCCTATCCCTCCTGCCCTGCTCCCAGCTGCACAAACCCCTAGCAGCTTTCAGTTTTGGGATGAGCTTGCTCTTCCCATGGGCACCCTTGGACTCAGTCTTGGGTTTTCCCCTTCTCCCCAGCACTGAGGGAGCCAGCTCCTAGCATTGCTAGACTGTCCTGAGGCAGGTCCCTTTCCTTCCCCTGAGGCTGCAGGAGGCAGCTCCACCCCTGCAGCATGGGATGAGGGCATGGGGCAAGACAACTCCTCTGCCAGAACCTGGATTTGCATTCTCGAGGGAAGCGACGGAGGTACTCATCCAGAACAAGTAGGTGAGCCACCTGATCTAATTGGATCTGCTGAGAGCAGGAGGTTGGTGTCCAGAGGTCCCTTCCAACCTAAATTATTTGATGACTCTCTGATACACTGTTTCTGGGCTTGTATTTGCTTTATTTGATAAAGGTACATCATCCATCCATGTATTAAAAAAATAATCTTTCTGATGAAGCCCCTGTCCCCTCTCCCAGGTCTTCCTTCTGGCTGAGTGCTCGTTTCTCTTTCTGCTCTCTTCACACCACCTTGAACCCAGCTCTGCAACCCTACAGACCAGTAGTAGGGTTTGGGTTGTGTTTTTTTAACCCTACTGCTTAGCCCTCCACGCCCATGAGGAGGCATGGAAAACCCTGGCCCTGACAGATTCTGATTGCTACAGGAGCAGACCTATTGCAAAGGCTAAGTGACCTGGCTGTCTACTGCCTCTTAACTATGATTTAGCAGTGGCGGAGAAGGCAGTATTGCATCTGCTTCCTATGGTCATCCCAGGCTTGGTAGCCTGTCCTCACATCTGCTGTGGGGAGCTTAGCCTTTGTTGTATCAAGAAAAGCTACAATGGCTGATTAGAGGTTAGTGCCAGCTGCCTGCCTCGGAGTGACTGGGAGAGGAAAGGAGGTTCTGGATCTTGTATTGCTCCTGAACCAGCCACAACAGATCTCCAGCCTTGTCCATCTCCAGTTTCACCTGCGAGGGCATATGAGAAGGACCAGCTCAGGCCCAGAGGATGCCGGGGGAGAAGGCCATGCTCCTCCTTGTCAGCAAACGGTGAGGCAGGAGTGTACGCTGGAGAGGGGAAGGAGCTTGGTCATTTGTGGCCAGACCAGAAGGACGGCTTGGTAAGCTGGGGGAGAAGACCCCTGGATCATCAGGAGGAAAGTACAGAATGTGTTTGTAACCCCAAGTCTGACAGCAAGAGGAGGGGGCATCACTCAGAGCAGAAGAAGGGCACGAGGAGACCCCAAATGATCTCCAGAGTCTCTTTGAACTGGCTCACAGAACCACAAGGCCAGGGAGCAAGGGTGCTTGCTCGGTCCCTCGGGACATGGCATCTGGAACGACAGCCTACAGAAACAGCTGGAAGCCACCCCATCCCGTACTGGGGCAGGGAGGCCNGGAGGCCCGTGCAGCCACAACAATCCCGAAGGCCCCAGAAGAAACATCCCAACACCAGCGCAAACAAGGACAAAGCCCCTTCTGGTCACAGAGAGGCGTTACAGAGGGCCTGCAGATTTTGGGCTTGCAAGAAGGCTGTGCCCTCCTCAGCACTACTTGTCCTGTTTCTGAGAGCTCACGTCAGATGATACCGGCACTGCATGGTGTGAGCTGCCACAAGCGGCATGTCACCACTCCCCTGCAGGGCTGGCCCAACACAGCCCTGCTTTCAGACGCCCATGGGTGCTGGCTGCCCCGACTGGGCAGGAGACAGCTCAGACCCAGGCAGGGCCATCACACCAATGCTCAACGCCCAGGGGTTTCTTTGATGTGTTCCCTGCCCTGGGAGCCCTTCCCCACTGCCCAGCTTGTGTCGGCATGGCTCCCCAGGGTGCAGTTCAAGGGGTTTGCCAGCACAATGACCTGCCAGGGCCCAGCTCAGAGTCCTCGCAGCTCACAGCTCTGTCGTCTTCCTGGGCTCGATCAGGACGGTGTTGAGCATGCCCACCTGGCACTCCTGGTCTTGGAGCTTCCTTGCAGCCTGTGAAGGGCTTTGGCACCAGTTCGACCTCTGACGGCCCCTCTGCCAGTTCCTCAGCATTAGCAGGACAGTGACAAGGACCAGCACTGCTGTCAGCACCCCGAACACCAACACTGTCACCAGCTGGGCTTCGGTCAGCCCCGAGTCCCTTTGGGTCACCACCTCCTTCACAGAGATTTTCAACAACCCTCCCCCCGGCTCTTTCTCGCTGTGGTTGGCCACGCGCCGCCCTGTGACCACGGTCCTGACAGGCTCTGGCTGCGTCACCCCTGGCATCTCGCTGGTGGTGCTTTTCACACCCCCGCCATTCTCATGGTTCACAGGGTGGTAGTGGGGAGCCCAGGTGGGCTCGGGGATGGAGATCTCACAGGTTTTGCCAGTGAAATGGTCAGGACACAAGCAGTCATAGTCGTTGATTCGGTCGTAGCACTTTGCCCCATTTTTGCATGGCTGGCTGGCACAGTCATTGATGTTGATGGTACAGAAACGCCCTTCAAAGCCCACCTGGCACTGGCAGGAGAAGCGGTTGATCCCGTCATGGCAGGTGGCACCGTTGGCACAGGGACGCATCAGGCAGTCGTCCACGTCGTTCTCACAGAGATCCCCCACAAAGCCAGCGAGGCACCGGCAGGTGAAGTTGCTGGCAAAGCCATTTTCGTCTTGACACTGCCCCCCGTTCTTGCACGGAGACCTGTGTGGAGAGAGCAAGGATGGGTCATGGCTTTGGAAAGCAAGCAGCTTCCCCACCCCAGGGAGGAAAACACACACAGCCACTCACGTGGCCAGTGGGTCCAGCGCTGTCTCTCTCCCTGGGGGTAGCTATTCTCAAGGAAAAGACCAGGCAGGAGTTTCTACCTCCCCAGGTGAGAGGTTGTGGGACGTCCCCAAAGGCTGTGGCTATGCACGGGTCCACCACCCACCAGGGATGGTCTTCAGCCAAACAATCTGAAGGGGAAACATGCCCTCCTGATGCTCCCCAAAGGCATGACGCATGTCAGCTCATCACACCCACAGTAGTGGGGGACAGGAATCTGTTCAGACCGCAACACAGCGGGACTGTGTGGTGCACGCAGCTAAACCAAAGCCAAAGACGGTTCTGGCGTAATTCTACTAGCGCATGGAAATCCACAGATAATGAGCCAAGCTGGGACACAGCTTGGCAGTGAGTGACCTGAAGCTAATGCTGTCTGTAATCTCGTTGCCCCCGCTGCCGTGTCTCACCCTGCCTTCTCACATGGCCCTGTCTTCATCTCACAGTCCTTCCCATGGAAGCCTTCTGAACACAGGCAGGAATATTCCCCGTCTCGGTCATAGATACACTGAGCCCCATTCTGGCATGGAGACTGGTGTTCGCAGATGTGGATGTCTGAGGGGAAAGAAAAAGGTGGGAATTAGCAAGAAGAGAGGGGGGTGTGGCCAATGCAGTTCCAACGAAGCCCTTCAGAAAGAGGGGGGACGAGAAATGGCAGGAGCCTCTCCCACGTCTCCTCCAACAGGCACCTGCAGCAATAAAAGTGCAGTGCCTACACGGTGCCTCCCAGCTACAGTCTGCAAAATGCACAGACTTGGGGGTGCAGAGGAAGCAAATCATCCTGCAAATCTGCATGACGTGAAGATGCTGTGCACGCCAACTGGCAGACCAGTGCAGACCTCTCTATGGCACAGAGGAGACCCTGGGGCCAGAGGAGGGGAGTCCAGTGGCCACTTGCCGAAGGCAGAAAGCCCCAGGGGAAGCAGGAGGTGCTGCCTGGGGCCCAGGCACAGTGTGAGAAAGGCAATGAGTTCATCTGCTCCATTTCCTGAGGCTGGCCGGTGTCGCGGCAGCTCTTGCAGTGCAGCCAGGGAGTGGGTGCCGGCAGCCTGGCCTCTTCTGCAGGAAGGGGATGGTGCCAGCTGCGGCAGCCAAGCAACATCCCATTTCCTGAGCAGCCCAGGTGGCATCACCTGGGCAGCTTCTGTCTGTGTCAGCTCACCCAGCCATGCAGGGTGTGCTGGGCTTCTGCCCTCAGCACCGCAGGCTGTGATGTCCAGCCCGTGACTCACCTTTGTCACAGAACTTGCCAGCCCAGCCGGTGTGACAGATACACTGCCAAGGCTGGTGGCACGTCCCATGGAGACACCCCGGCATACGCACGCACTCCTCGCAGTACTCTCCCTCCCAGCCTGGGTCACACCTGCAGGAGGATAGGGCATGGCAGCATGATAAAACCCAAGCAGGGACTGCGGAAGAAGCTTGCTGCTTGCTCTGCAGGCTTGCCACAGATAACAGTGGCACTGGAAAACCCTCCCAAAGCCCACCATGAACCTGCTAGCTCCCTCCTCCAGAGGAGGTCAGTACTGGCATCTCATCTTTCCAAGGAAGCAAGCAGACAGAGCAGGAGCAGACTCATCCACTGCAGCCAGGGAGAGTGAGGGGGCAGAAACTGAGTTCAGCAGCTTCGCTTTTACTGCCCACATCCCACTGCTCTCCTCCAGCCAACCGCTCTGTACGCACCACTGCGTTAGCTCAGCAACTCCTGCACCTCCCCCATCGCACAGCCACTGATGGGCAGAGAAAAGCCTCATCCCTAACCCTGAACTCCCTGAAGGAAAGTGACAAGAGGCCCCTGAGGCCCGCGTGTTTCATTGCACCCCTTTGCATTATAACGTGTCATTTTTCATCTGAAGTGCACCGTAATCCAGCTGCGAAACCTTGCTTGCCGTGGCTGGTGTGTGGAATGGACTTCTCAACCAGCTCACAAGGGCAGTGTGATGGGAAAACCCGCAGCACACACCAAGCCTTCTGGCCCCAGAAGAGCGGGGCAGCGCTGATGGCTAAGTAAAGCCAAGCTGCACTGCTCCTGCAGCTCCCCTCACGCCTGCCAGCTCCAAGGGGGAAAGCAAGCGATAAATAGACAAGAGCTGCGTGGAGGTGGCACCAGCCGCAAAAGCTATACTCAAAACAGCATGAAATTAAGCCTAACAAAAACAACGCTGTGTCTAGAGTAAGCAAAGGGGTTCATTTTCATGGCTGGGACTCATTTCACCATGATATACGGTGACTGCAGCTTTGCCGAGACAGTCTGAGGCTGCACTTTCACACCTGGACTGGCTGTTGTCATTGCAGGTAGTTCCAAAGACATGAGGAAAATGGTTAAAAAAAGAAATATATGTTAATTAGAGACTTCTTGATGGGAATGGAGGTGATACCACGTACCTCATAGTCTGGGGAAATGCATTCATAGAGCTGTGGCTGTGGGCACCCCTACCCCCCAGCACCCACAGGCTGTGGTATGGCAGCAGGTGCCATCAACTCTTCCCCTTCTCTAAAAGGGAGATGGCCAACCTAAAAATTGCCAGGGAGGGGGCCAGGTAAGCAACCAAGTCTCCCTGAATTGGGGGTGATTTCAACGGGGTACTGCCAAGCTTGCTGAAGGCTTGAAATCTGAAGCAGCAACTCAGGTGTGCATCCACTGGGAAAACCTGCAGCTGGGCCACCGGCCACATGGAGAAGTGCAGCATCTCCAGCCGGGGCTTCAGAGCACCGAGACCCCCTCATCAGCCACAGCCACCAAAAGGGCTCAGAGGGAGATCAGGGAGGAGTGAGCTCTTTGCAGCTGCAACCGGGGACCCAGCAAAAACCAGAGCTGGACTCCCTGCTCCAACAGTCAGTGCAGTTATGATCACCGCTGGGCCAGGTCTGCTCCATTAGGCAAGAACGAATGGCCCAGGCATGGTGTGATGCTGGGGGCCGTGCTGTGAAAGGAGGCTGAGCGTGCCCCAGCAAGGAGGATGGGCAGTTCATCCCTTTGCAGCATCCAGGCAGCCTGTAACAGCCTGCTTGTCCCAGGGCCACCCTGTGGGATGGGGGCTGTGGGCGGCCCTACGGTGGGACAAAAGGCAGTGTCCAGGGCTGCGGTAACCTGGGGCAGCAGCTGCTGAAGTGCAGGGTCAGGCTCTGAGCTTTGCCCCTACGGGATCTGGGCATCAGCTGGAGCTGGGATGCCAGGGATCATGCACACACTTCTGCTGTGGGACAGAGGTGTCCCCAACTTGCTGGCAAGCCCTTTATGAAAACACCCAGAGACCCCCACCACAGCCCAGGCTTCAGAGAGGGGACCCCTGATGCCCTCAGACACCTACATGCACATCAGCAGTTCTTCTTTTCCACGTTCCCAGGGAGAGCATCCCCATCTCAAACAGCAAGGAGGCCAAGCAAGCTGGCCGCCCCTCAAGCCTGCACTGCTGCCTGATGACTTTCTTCATCATATCTGAACCTGATGGCTCCCTCCCATCACTCAGGCATGGCCGGGCTGTCCCATGCTCCCAACCAGACAAAAAGCGCTCAGCAGAACGACGTCGGTCAGTGCATGGTGTGGGGGACCCTGGAAGCACTGGAGCAAAGGCTGGAGGAGACCAGCAAGGGGATGAGGGATCAAAATCTCCCACTACGGAGGGTGTCAGGTAAAAAGAGAGCAGAGTCGCCAATTCCAGGCGCCTCATCTTGGGGCAGGGGTGCAGGCACCAGGGATGCAGCATCAAGGGAGGGAGGGAGAGCAGTTATGGTTGGGGCAGCAGGAGTGGGGAGCCAAGGACAACCCATACCTGCACTTTCCATCCTGGTCACAGCAGCCGTGGGCGAGATTACAGCGCTCACTGCAGTCATCACCTACAAGGCAGGAGACAGGGGGAGTTAGATTAAGCAGAGACCGTAGATGACTCCAGATCTGCTGGTGACCCTGCTGCTCAGAGCTTTTTTTTTTCTTTCCTAACTACTCAGCTTGCCCTTTCCCAGAACTGTAAGGTGGGGCCCCTCCTTTCAATGGCTGGATATGCCATCAGAGATGAGGATTTTGCAGTCACCCAAGCAGCAATAACACTGCCCTTATTGAGAAATGGGACCCTGCTTCAAAACTACCTGGTTTCTGATCATCCTCCCCCACCCCCCTGTCTCTGTTGCCCCCCCTAACCTTCAGGCCCTTCTGGGCAAAAGCTGGGGTTGCCTGTGCATTAAAGCAACCTGTGTAATAGGGCCTGACCCACCTGGGACCTTGGTCCCACGGTTGCGTGACAAGCATGGTGAGAAACCTCAGGACCGGGTTCTGCGAGGGGCACAAAGGGACCGAGGCTGGATCCTTTTTATCTCCCAGGACATCCCCATTCCCAGGGACAGTTACTGGCATGGAGCAGTCTGGTCAGAGCTCCTGCCCTCCGCCAGGACCCCGCTGCTAGCACTCCCGCTCTGCTGTGGGGAGGCAGGACTGGGCATCACAAGGGGCCAGGTATCCAATTCTGTTTATTTATTTAAAGGCCACAGAAACTGTAACTGAGCTGTGGCCTCACCGTGCCACTTCTCATCCGCTGCTCGGCGCTGGCCTGCTTTCCCCAGCCAGGTGTCCCCTTTCATCTTCACCTTCCCCTCTCCCCCATCACCTCCTTGTAATCTCAGCCCCATGGGGAGCTGGCTCGCTCCGGCTCCACAGGCGGTAGAGCTACAGCAAATGTCAGGGGGCAGGGGGTTTCTCCAGGAGCCCAGTGTGGTCCCAAGCCGGGCCCAGGAGATGAACACCCTTACCTGACTGAGCCCCTCCAACCTGGACTGGGGCAGGTTAAAGGCCCCGCACCAAGAGGTGTGCTCAGGCTTTCCTCAAGCTGCGCGATGTGCTGCCTAGGAAGTGAGCAGGGGGAGAAATCCCACATCCACATGCATGTATTTTTGCTGCAGTGAGGCAGCAGGTCCCACTGCTCAGGATAAGAGCCTCCCAAAACAAGCCACTGTAGAGCTGTAGCAGCGTCCTGGGACTGCTCAGCCCAAGCCCAGATATTGTCGCCTTTCCTATTTCTAACCATCTCTCCTGGCAGATGACTTTGGGAATTCATCGCTTATCTGGAACAGGGGGAGAGCAAACTAATCTTTGGGAAGGGATTTTGTCTCACAGGATCCAGGATTAGACATTCAGTTTTGGGATCTTCTTTCCCACTTGCCCTGCCTCTCCGAACAGGCTCATCAGTTCAAGGACCCATTCACCCTAACTGTGAGAGACTGTGACAGCAGTGGGACCTCTCACTGCTGGTCTACTCAGGCACTACCAGCCCTGTGGGCACCAGAGTGGGGGTCTCTACAATTGCCACCAGTCACCCCCCAGGTGCCGGATGACTGCAGCATTTTCTGGTCTTTCAGGTCACGCCAACTCTATTTTGCACAGAGAACTGAAGAGACTTCAGCAATGCCAAGGGCAGGTTTGGAAAGATGGATCTAAGAAAGACGGTCCCGTGCCTACAGAGACTCACCTTGGGCAAGCTGGTGATGGGCCAAGAGGATCCAAACCAAGGACATGAGCTGGAGACAGAAGCTCCTGAGCATGGTCAGTGTGGCCCCACCGAGATGAACACCTACAAAGAGAAAAAGGGCAAGCTCAGAAAAATCCCCTGGCTGCCACCACAGCTTCATTTCACGCATCCCTTCCTCTCCACTACCTGGCAGTTTTGAGTTGAAACATCCAGTTTTGTACAGACTTGTCACTGCACTCCTCTCTGTCCTTCCAGGCTCCTTCCTCTAAGGCAACGTTGGAGCACTAAGAATCAAAAAGCCTTTTAAAATGCACGTACGGGAGAACTGAGTGCACACACTCAATCCTGACCATGTAGTAGCTCAGGCTGTTACTTTGCACCTTGGAGCACTTGCCCCTGCTAGCTGCTGTCAAGAGAGCAGAAACCTCCAGAAGTACCAGCCCAAGCTGTGGAGACCTTCGTCTTCCCTCCTTAGGTCTGGGGGGGCTTCAGCTTCATGCTATGCAAGGTCCCTGCAGCGCATGTTCAAATGAATAGCTGGGCTGTGTCTTTTCACAGCACCCAGGCTGCTTTTCAAGCCCTTCAGGAGGGCAAAGAGTCGAGTAGATCTAGCAGATGAGCGGGCAGTAAACGACAGCCCTATTTCATTTTCCAAGCAAGGGGGCGAAGCGATAGGTGCTAGAGCTGAGCTGCAGCCCCAGGTAGGAAAGGCAAACACGCACCTCTCGCTAGGTGCGGTCCTTTTCCTCGGCTGTCCTGCAGAGAGCCCTGTCCGCTCAGGGTTCCTGCAACCATCTATTTTCCAACTGCCTCCTGCCCTCGTGAAGTAACAATAAATATTTTCCAAAAATGCTTCAATCCCTCCCAGCCTTCTGGGGTTGTTAAGGGCAGGAAATTCGAGGGTGATATCATAAATATATTACTATAATGAGATGGGAGGGGTTAAACAGTTCTGCTAGGAGAATGGTGAAGGTATGGAGCAGACTCCATCCAGCTGCGTGGGTGTGATGGACAGGGGGCATTCCACTTTCAGCTTGACTCTTTAGCTCAGGAAGGTTATGTTGGGTCCAGAGTTGCACGAAAGACTTCTCAGATGGGGAGAGAAGTCCTCCCACCCACCCACACGTGCACATGCATTGCAGGAAGAGGTTTTGGGGTCCCTGCTAAGGGCTTCACCTGCCTGGACCAGACAAAATAGCCCACAAAAAGCAATGATGTTGCTTGAAGCATCTCCCCAGCAAACAAACCATCCCCTACAAAGGATGCTGCATTTTCAGAGTGGTTACAGGATGTTATAGTCACTGCCCCAGCCAAATCCCAGCGCGGACTGCTGCATCCTCCCTCCCCACGGTCCCCTTGTCACCATGCTCGCAGGACCCTCCTTCGCCTCCTGCCCCAAAACACTGGGCAGTGGCGGACAGCTGCTACCTTTCAGGGGAGGGCGAAGCAATTCCTACGAAACTTACAAAATAATTTAGGGCTGAATGGTTGGTGTCCTGTTCCTTCAGGGCCGTGAGGAGCTCAACCTCCAACCACATGTCACTGCAAAGGTCGTTTTCCCCACAGCTCCCCACATCCTCCTCACTTGATGCGCAGCCTCTCAGACCTCCTTATGCAGCCACCCCATGGGCACTGCTCCCAGTGCCCACCCAGGGGCCACCTGGGACTCCAGTAAGGCGCTGGGGGCATCCTGGGGGGCAGCCGGTGCCCGAGGGAGGTGTGAGCAGCACCAGGGCAGGCCTGGCTTTGGATCACAGGGACACAGGGTGGGGGGAGCTTCCTCCATCCCAATCCTCCACTATGGCCTGGCCAGGCTGGGGACTACCAGTCCGCCCCCAGGGGTTGTGGGCTATTAGGGACGCCCCTGGAAGCTATTAACCTGCCCCTCGGGGGTATTAGGAACCTTCCTACGGTTGCGAGCTCCCATGGACAACCCCAGGAGGGGGGCTATCAGGCACTGCCCCCTAGATTGGGGGCTATCAGGGACCCCTCCGGGCTGGGGGTCCGGGAGCAGCGGTGGGAACCCAAAGGATGCAGCGCCGCTGCGGCTCGCTCCTCCTGCCCCCCCCACCCCCCCGCGGCTTTGGGAC
>VZSZ01001876.1:500633-511975 GCA_013398815.1 Ibidorhyncha struthersii
TCAGAAATAGGTGCGGGATGATCCGAGCCTTCATTTCGCTCAGATTATCCGAAATAAGCGAAAACGCCTCCTGCAGCCCCTCCCTGTCGGCTTCAGGGACCACTAACACACCTCTGCTGGCAAACCATATGGCTAAGAAGCCCCATCCTTTAAGTAGAGGTGCAACATGGAGTGGTCACTCCACAGGAAAGACACCATCCGGCCAAGCTGTGGTCCCCAGCACTTCTCTCGCTGCTGCTCACAAGCTGTGCACCTCGGTGAACAGTAAGACAACCCTGGGAGAGGGGCTGCGCCATCACCTTTTCAGGAGGAACAGCTGCCCATTCTCCTTCTCACCTTGCATGGCCTTTCTGCTCCTTGACAAGATTGTATCTGTCACCTTCAAAGGTCCTAGCAATCCTTAATTAGATTACAAGTTCACCTAAGCCAGCCCTCTTCTACCCCTGTGTCCCACAAGGTTTGCTATTTTCCACCAGGAAGAAGAACCACATGATCCTGGCACTTAGGTGGATGCTTCCACACCCCATCTCCTCACATCACCAGACAAAGCTTGCCCCATCCCTGCTCTCACCTTCTCCAGTGCTCCCAGCCCTCTGCAGTTCCTGACAGCCCTGTCAGCACTACAACCCCTGCGGCATCCATGGGTGGCATTGCAGGCCCCAGCACCCCGGGACAGCCCAACAGCCAGCAGCCCCATCAAAGCCCAGCTCTCTGCTGGCTGACTGCAGACCCCTGCTTGCTCCATCCTTGGCAGGTCTGGACAACACAACCCTACTGAGCAATAACATGGGAGCCTCCCACCCTGCCCATCGCCACAGAAGCTGCCTCCTTCCTGTCTCTTTCCTGATCTCCTGTCAGTCAGGAACACTGTCCCTTCCCGTGCCTGCCTCCTCCTTTCTCCGTCACCCCACCTAACTGCTCCAAGGTCCCCAAGGGCCAGAGAGGTCAAAATCTCCTGCTACTCAGGCTGGTCCATCAGCTCCTCAGGTATTTATGGAACAAGTGTGCACCAGCTCTGTTCTGAGATGCTTCCTGTGGTTCTCCATCCATTCTCATCCCCTGATCCTTCACATCCAGCTCAGCCTGTTTCTGAGTCCTGGTTCACGCCATACCTGGGGCTTACAGCAAAAGGGGAGGGGGGAGGCTGAGGGTAAAGCATAGCTCCTGGTACTGGGTTAAAAACCAGACAGTCTTTGCTTCAGTCACTGCTGCTCTAGGACCTGGGAGGATCCACCTTTCTCCTCTGACCCCCACAACACCCTGCCTTTCACTCTTTGCTCTGCCAGTCATGGTTGGAGGCCAAGTTTTTACTGGCGGCACCTCCAATATCGAGTGTAGGCTGCTCAGCCTCACCCTCACCTCCTCCTTGAAATCCTACTGCCTACACCGACTAGCTCAGATACAACACCACCTCCCATAACATCCTCACCTGCTCTCGCACTCTTCTGCTGGGATCTGCCCCGATCCTGACCGTGCTGCACTGCAATGCCATTGCCCAATTGTGCCTGGATGCTCCTAAACCTCACTTGGTTAAACGCACCTAAGAAAACCCTCTGGATGCAGTGAGTGCATTTGAACGGGCAGGTGGGAGGGTGCTTGCAGAGGGGTCCCTGCACACGTTTATATCCATAAGTATCTGTATTCAAAATGCGAGTGCTGTGGGAGAGGGAGATGGGATTACGTTGCAGTCAGCGGTGCAGGACACGTGGCTCTCCCCGTGCCACTTCTCTCAGAGATGAGAGCTGTGGCGCGGAGCGAGGGCTGTTCAGGCTGAGGAGGTAAAGTTGGTTGCAGGAGATCTGAATACTGAGGCAGGGGAACGGGGAACAGAAACCAGGGTGGGATTTCGCAGGGGGTGAAATGGGCATATTTGAGGAAATGAGGTTTTGGGGTTTGAAGTTTGGTTTTGTGTGTGAGTATCACAGACGGAAGCAGGCAGAGATGGGTGGGAGTAAAAAAGGTGGGTACAGAGGAGGCGGAAGGGACCAGAAGGGAACCCCAAGCGCCGTGGAGAGGAGGAGGAAGGGACCAGAAGGGAACCCCAAGTGCCGTGGACCCTGGGTGCATTCCTTCCTCAGCACTGAAGGGCTTCTGTCCTGTCCCTGGGCACACTCCTTAGTCCCAGGCTTGCTCTGGCAGTCCCTGCTATGCTGCCCAGGGTGATTCAAGCACAGCAGCTCTATTTGCAAAACCAAGAAACGAGTGTTGAGGAGGGGATTCCTGCACTTGGCTTAGACCCTGCTCTACTGGGCTCTGATCCCTGCCAAGCCATCCCTAGAGGCGTCTCAGATGGAACAGCTGCTGGGTCAGAATTAGGAAGGATTTTTTCCTAGCCATAAGAGTCCCTCCACTGCTTTTCCCTCCGGTGAAGGAAATCCCACAAAGCAGGGACCTGGAGTGGGAATGGGAATGACCTGTCGCCACAGTCTCCCCCCGATATGCAGCAGCTGCAGGCTCCCTCCCCTGCCATCCTTCCAACGCACCATCACCGCTCCCAGCCGGAGGGAGGAATTACCTGTCAAAACCAGCTGGAGCTGCTTCCCTTTCTTCCAGTGTCTGGAACCTGCACCTCGGAGGCAGCTGGACATCAGGGGTGAGGAGCGGATGCTGGGCTGAGGGAACAGGTGATGTCGCCTCTTCTCTTCCACCAAGGAGCCTTCCCCGGAGTAAGGAGAGAAAGAAACTCTTCCCTGTGCAGAAGCCCAGAGAAACTCAGCCCTTCTTGCCCACTCTAATCCCTCGAGGGAGGCAGAGGAGTGGCACAAACCAGCTGGAGAAAGACCGCAAACACCTCCGAGCTGCCAACTCAAATGATCATCTTCTCCCGCAGCTCTTGCTCCGGGTCACCCTCTCTGCCTTACGCACGGCACCAGCCCAGGGTCTCTGGGTTAAAACAAGTGTTCTCCCCCATCCCACCCCCCTTGCTTTTCCCATTCCACCCCAGCCCACAACAAACATCAGCAGCTCGCTGGCCCTGCAGCCATGTAACCCAACCCCAGCCATTGTTCCCCCTTCCCCAAGGTCTATATTTGACTCTGCGGCAGCACCGTGGCTGTGTGTATATGTGTATGTGTGTGCGCGCGCGCGTGTGTGTGCACTCACTGTACACGCACGCTCCGATATTTGTTCAGAGCCTCATTCCCCAGATGCTTGGGATTGCTTAGAAATAGCTTCCATGGGCAGTAGGTGTTTGTGCCTGCAGCGGGGAAGTGGAGGGGGCGGGCGAAAGAGAAGCAGGGAGAGGGTGAAGGTCGAAGGTGGAAAACCTCCTGGCTCTTCCCTCCCAATTGCACCATCTTGATGATCTGCCGCCCTGCGGAGCGTGGCTGGGTTGACAGACAACAATGCATACACTCAACAGCAGGGCTAGTGGCAGGGCTGGGGAATGATGGAGAAAAAGCCAAGCTGTGGTCTTGGTGAATCCATCCTGTGTCCCCCTGCCCCAAGTTTTACTCTCTGGCAGAAAAACTGCAGTTCAGCCTCCAGAAGCCCTTCAGACCTTCCTAGCTGAGGCCACCAGAAATGGAAAAGGGGAGGGAAGTATCTAATTCCCTTAGCCTGGTGGCTCTAAAAGGGGTGCCTCAGTGTATGGGAGCTGCCCTGGGATTCACCCTCCTCTGTTTCAGTACTGCTTTAAGGGTACCCACCCTGGGCTACCCTGGGATGTATTTTGTGTTTTCCCAAAGCCTCCAGGAATGCTGCCCAAGCCCAGTGTCACATTCCCTGTGACCCTGGTGTCCCTGGGAACACTGCCTAGGCTCGGCATGAGCCTCTTTTATTTGTATCCTTTGCAGCCTGACAGGACACAAGGCAAAATCAGAAATAAGTGCAGTCAAAATGAATGACAGGAAGGATTGCCTTTATCCACTGATAATCTGGGGAACTCATTGCCACTGGGTAACAAGAAAAGCCATTAATTTAAAAAACGACTAGACATTTATATAGATAGCAAGAATAAAGAGGAATGAACTCCAAAGAGCTGTAAGCCCTCTTGCTCCAGGCATTGAAGATGAGCTCTAGGTCATGGAGTAAGGAGCAGCTTTCCACGAGGGCAGGCTCTTCAGTAATTTTGTGCTGAGCAATGCCTGTACCTTCCCCTGAGCTGTGCAGTCCTGGCCCTGGGAGAGGAAGGGTGCTGGGTGTGAGGAGACACCATCCATAAATACCCACTGGAGGGGTGGCCCAGCATACGTTTCCCATCACCAACGCCAAAGGGGGGATGGACTGTATGGATGCTCAGGTGATGCCTGTGAGGTGTCCTGGAGAGGTGATTCCTGGGTGTTCAGAGCCAAGTATCAGCCTCCCTCCAAGCCTCTGACTGCCACCTTGCCTCTCCTCCGCTCTGAGCCAGCTGTGGGGAGTCCCTCATCATCAGGGCTGCTGCTTCCTGAGGGGCATCTGAACCCTGCACTGGCCTCCAGGCAGCTGCTCTGTTGGGACTAGCCAATAACTGACTGTCTGCTGGGCTGCTCCACTAAAACAGATCCTTGGAGTTGAGGAGAGCCAATATGACGTTGTAGTGGACTTGAGCTCAGTACCAGGCAGCCTCCAAACCTGCTGTGAGGAGTTGAAAAAGTAAGCTTAAATACCACGTTATTTTGAGATACAGGTTCCCCGAGTCCACCCTCAGTACTTCTATCTAAGATGGGGCAGAGCCACCAGGGGAAAAAAAAACCCAAACCAAAAACAAGCCATGAAATCCTGGAGGCAAAAGGAGTTAGACTTGAAGAGGAGGGAAAGAGATGGAGGTATATATGGAGGGCGGCTAGAGAAAAGATGTCTTATCTTGAGGCCCCACAGCTCAAAAGACTGAGTCACCCCCCTTCAAAAAAAAACCCGTGAGTTCATTGAGAAGGTGTAGGATCTTGTTTTGCCCTGTGATTTCTGGCTTCCCTCTGCACGTGTGTGTGACAGCTCGTGTTGGGGCTCTCCCAAGGGCACAGACTTCAGGGGGTGTACCCATTCCCCCCACCTGCCTCCCACTGCTGGGAGGAGGTCTGGAAGGACTGAAGTGGGAAGGAGATGTCTGCCAGGCTTTCCCTTTGCTGGCACACACCCGTGGGTGCCTCGAAGCCCACCTTCAGCCAAGCCCTCTCCCTTTCCTTTTCCAGCTGGCAGCCCTAGCAATGAAACGTCTTAATCTCACTGGGAGCGTGCAAGCATTTAACGGGAGTCTCTTGAAGCAAATGTTTTGAGCTTCCTTGGTGCTTGCCTCTGAGCTTGCTCCTGGGTATTTACAGAGGTTGGCACATCTTGGCATTTGCAGCAAAACCTGGCATGAGACCCCGTTGCAGTGAATTTCAAGGTCATTTCACAAAATTTCAGCCCATGCTTAGAAAGGCTTGAACCCTGGGTTCAGAGGAGGGGAGTCTGTAATTAGCAGCCCCAGGGGATGTGGACGAGTGTTGGAGGGGAGGCTAATTGCAGACTGACTGGCTCCTTGGCCTTCAGCAGCTCCCGTGAAGCAGGGAAGCAGTGTGCTCAGCCAAGCACCAAGCGTGTCCTAGGGAAAGGTAATTCCTCCCCGGCCTGCCTGGACCCATCCCTATAAACAATGAGAGCTGCGCGGGGAGAGCAGTGCTGCAGATTTCACCGAAAAAAAAAAGGTCTCTGTGAGCTGCAGACGCACGCTAGGCACACAGAAGGGCTCCTCAGGAGATGACACACAGCCATGTGCCTCTGCCTGAAAGAGCCTACGAGTCCCTGTTCTGACCTCAGAGAGCCAGAAGGATCAGCTCCTTCCCCCCCATTTGTGCACCCTGGTGAAGTGTCACCCCCGACACCCGGCGTGGGGCGACCTCCCCTTGCAGGCAGGTGGGCACTCAGCCCGGACGAAACCCCGTCTGCCTGTGCACGCTGGGGAGAAGCCAGCATCACGCCTAACCCCTCCGCCACCTCCCCGCGAGCTCCGGTGAGAGAGATGGGCCCCCCCCTTCCTCTCCACATACTTTCACCACAGTTCATTTCAAACGCTTTATTAGCATGACAAGCTAAACAAGTTTTGACGAAGGGGAAGGGAGGCAGAGCCCCTCGAGTCTCGGTCTGAGCCTGACACCATGACTCCAGCCTTTGCTTCCCATGGAGTTTTGCCTTGCATTAGTGCAGCCGTCCATCCCCTCGGCCACACGCACCGTTTCCCTCCACTCTTTCACCAGGTTAAATCACTGGTGTGGGAGGATGACTGCCCTTCAGTCTCTGCTGCACGGCAGCACCCATGCTGGATTTAGCACCCATTGGGGCAAAGGCTTTACAGGGAGCGTTGGTGGGGCTCGGGTGAGGCTGCGGGAGGAGAAACTGTGCAGTGGTGGGGCAGCTCCTCCCATGGGGACCTCACCCCAGGGAGCAGTGGTAACCGTGGCATGGGTCCCAGCCGGGAACAGTCTTTTTCTGGTAGAATATCCTGTACAAGGTCACAGCCCAGTACCTGGTCCCTTGCAGAGCCCTGGATAAAAGTTAGAGGCACCTGTGCAGGGCTCAGTGCAAGAGCTGGGACTGGTTCACCGTGTGAACGTGGCACAGAGCTGGTTATGAGCAGAGAGATGAGGGGGAGGCCACAACCAACTACATGAGACCAGAAGACCCCGATTTCTGCTTTCTGCCCCCGGGATTGATGCAACTGGCACAAGGCGAGTACAGAGAGCACAAATCCACCACTGCCAGACTCTGCGCTCCCTGCCCCACCGTGAAAGACTGCACTAGGGAGAGGGCAAGAGGCAAGAGCCAGCTCTTGCTACACTATTTTATGGCTAGTTAGAAATGGCCAGTAGGGGTCACTGATATCTATTTTATTTATTTTATTTTTATACATATGCATTTATAAATATACAAAACACACATAGGCAGTAATTGTAATGGGGAAGTATTGATGTGCAGTGTATTCATCAGGTATACAGGTCAGGGGAAAGCGTCCCTAGGCACATTTGAAATAGCAGCGTCAGCTGGGCATCCCTCTCTGCTCAAACTCCATGATGGCATGAAACCACTGAGCCATGCCAAGTGCCCGGGTACCGTGACAGTGGTTTTGTCATCATTCTCCAGTTTTGCCTTTGTCCTCGATCCTGTGTTGGCAGAGATGATTTGAGAAAGATTCAAGAGATTCACAGACTCAAGCCTCAGGGGCAGGATTGTCTGCTTGTCTTTCTGTGCAGTGCCCAGTGCAATTACATCCCAACCACGATGGGTGCCTTTAGACAGCCCCATAAGACAAACAGAACTTTGGGTTGGGATGGCTCAGCACAGTTCTGTCGCTGGGAATCCTGACAGCAAAGTGTTTGCCTGTGAAAAAACTCCTGGAGCTTTTTGAGGGTTGCATCTTCACGTTAAAATCGAGCCCCAGCACTCACTCTTATAGAGTGGGATGGACTGAATTATACACATGGCTGTTGTTAGCAACTGTTTTACTGGTGGGTTGTATTTTTCTGATAGATGTGTGTTCCAGGTGTACTGGCAGGATGTGTTTGGCCATCCAATTCTGTGTCTACAGACTTGTTTGGCTGTCCCAGACTGGCTGTGCTTTGCTGTTCTTACTGTTCCCAAGGTGCTGTTGGTTTTGGGTGCTGGGCTTCTCTTGTACTGGCATATCCTAGAGTACAAGCTCTGCTCAAAATATGTCTTGGGTTATTTTGGTTTTGGTTGGCTCAACCCATCCATGAAACCTCTTCTGCCTCTGAGGGTTTCTCATCTGAGGTCTAGTGGGAATCCTCTGTGCAGCCTCTTCAGACAGTGGGAGTAGCAGACACGGTGAGTGTTTCCTAAGAGTACCTTCAGAATTGCAGCATCTAAGCAGGAGGAAATGTGACTTCAGGCAACTCACAGGCAGGTGATAGCCTCCGAACCAGCCACCAGGCACCCGCCATCTTTCCAGCTTGAGCTGGGTTGGTGGGTAACTTGAGAGGACCAAGGCTGCACTGCCTTCTTCTGGTGGGGAGACATTACTTCTGTCATCTGCTTCTTCACCAGCCAAGACTGTAGGCACTTCAGAGGGATTTGTCCCTCCGCAGGGTGGCACCTGCCCCTCCAGGGGTTCCTTTTATACAGTTACAGGGGTCTATATAAAGTGCTGCCAGCTGGAAAGTATGTTGAAGAGATTCCTCCCTGCTCTTCACTAAGGGTCATAAATTCAGCTGGTATTTGAGAGAATCTCAAATGTACTTCCAGGACTGTTTGCTGAGGGCTTTACATCCGCCACAGGCCCCTTAAAATAAAAGGATTATTGGGAGTCAAGTGTTAGATTACCTGGTGCTTGTTAATTGAACTTCAGAGGCTTTAGCAAGCAACTGGCTCTAGCAGGGAGCAGCACTTTGGTATTAATGGTGTTATATAAATGAATATAATGTAACCTAACGTCATGCTTCCGCATCATGTCACATCTCTGGGCTCAGGGCAGTGGTGAGTCCAGCTCACAAGCACACTGGATATGGGAAAAGGCAGGGTGGATGTGTGTGGAGAGAGAGGGAGAGGGCTTGGGAATCGAGGCCTTTGGGATCTAAGGAAAGAGTGTTTTTCAGTGCTCAGAGGGGCTGACCAGTGTTCAGGCATCCGGAGTTCAGTTCATGTCTCCCTTTGGCTGCCTGACCTTAGGATCTGATTTTGAGAAGAGTTAAATTTAATGGAAGCAGTAAATGCCGAGACCATCTGAAAATCAAGTGCTCCCCTTCCTGCAGGGCTTATTTCACCTAGTCTTGGAAAAAACTTGGCAATCCTACTCTGAAAGGTCACCAAAAGAAAGCAAAGGACTCTAATCATTTCTGCCATCAGTGTGCACCCACGGAAACCTGAACAGACCACAACTGTGAAAGGCTTCAAGGCAGCAAGGCCCGGTGGAAATGAGAAACCTCATCAGCTATGAAAATTTCATCAGCTGGCGCTGTGGAAGCAAGAATCTGGAAGTGCAGAGCAGATGGGCAGCCTGGATTCTTGGAGCCATTGTCCTTCTGCTTGTTATCTGACTCCTGCACAGGGAGGATTTGGAGAATTTATGGGGGCATAAGTACCGAAGGGTTTCTTGAAATATCCCTGGCTGACGCGGGGCATGGTGCAGACGGCACTTGCTGGGTGTGCAGCAGACGTTTTTGCACAATATTTCCAAGGTTGTGGAATTGGGGTCCTGCTGAGCACCTGTCTTTTATTGTGTAAGAGAAGGGACCATTTGGGCAGAGTTTGCGGTGCTGTGAGCCTGGTACTACCTGAATGCAAATCTGGAGGCTTAGTAAATGTCGTACATTGGGGAACATCTTCCAAATATTATCAGGATTTTTCTCGACCATGCAAATTTCCTCCATTATTTACCATGTGAATATCAGCTCAGGAGATGTTTGTGAAAGAAAAAATAATAGGGAAGAAGGGACAGAGGGTGAGTTAGGCTATGCACCAGGCATGAGAGACAATGGACAAAGTACCCATGTGAGCTCAGAGTGGAATAAATGGGGTGATTTGCTTCAAAATTAAAATGTCTTGACTTCTTGAATTCCCAAGGCTAGAACAATGATGATGATGATGATGATGATTTTGCAATTAAAGACCAAAGCGCATTACGTAAGTTGTGTCCAGGTTTGACTGGTCCACCTTTGACTGGTACACGCTGTCCTCAGTCCCTCTCCTTTAAGAAGCAGGCAGTTGTCCTTGGGGGGTTTAGGTGGATTTTTCCATTCACTGCTCTCCCCCTCTCCCTCCTTCTCCACCTGGCCCCACAGATGGGGTTATACTTCCCTAGTGACAGGCTGTGATATGCCTGAGAGTGTCAGGGTGTTTCTCAGGGACTGAGGAACAGGGGAAGGAGCTGATCCTGGACACTGCATCCTGGAGAACTGTCCTGGCTGGCAAAGACCTGAAGAGGGCAGATCACCTGCAGTTACTATGAACACACTTTGGGGTCCCGAGGCTCTAATTGCTGTAACCGGCCTATATTATTGTTTTTCTGTCATCTTCATCAGGTTGAGCTGCCTCTTTTCAGGGTCTGCTCTGGTATGGGACAATGGTGTAGCCTCGGAAGTAGGCTGGGAGGTGACCAAGGGCTGCAGCCCGGCTGCTCTGTTGGAGCCTCCAGAAGCAAACGCAGGGACAGCGGCAGGAGCAGGAGCAGGAGCAGGGGCATGTTCTGCATCTTTCCCCAGCCAGGCGAGAGGCCTCTGCCAGAGCCATGCAGTGAAAGGCAGCTAGCAGCCTGTCAGCCCATCCCATGTCCCTAAATACATATCATAGAATCATAGAACAGTTTGGGTTTGTGTCGTGGTTTTGGCTGGGATGAAGTTAACTTTCTTACTAGCAGCTGGTATAGTGTTATGTTATGGGTTTGGGATGAAAATAGTGTTGGTAAAACACTGACGTTTTGGGTTGTTGCTAGGCAGTCAAGGCCTTTTCTGCTCATCATACCGCCCTGCCAGGGAGGGGGGGCACAAGAAGTTGGGAGGAGACACAGCCGGGACAGCTGACCCCAACTAACCAAAGGAATATCCCATGCCATGTGACATCATGCTCAGTATATAAATCTGGGGGAAGAAGAAGGAAGGGGGGGACATGTGGAGTTCCTGCATTTTCTCTTCCCAAGTAGCTGTTATGCATGATGGAGCCCACCTTTCCTGGGGATGGCTGAACGCCCACCTGCCCATGGGAAGCAGTGAATGAATTTCTTGTTTTGTTTTGCTTTGCTTGCACGTGTGGCTTTTGCTCTACCTCTTAAATTGCCTTCATCTCAACCCAGCGAATTTTTTCTCCCTTTTACTCTTCTGATTCTCTCCCCCATGCAAACTGAGGGGGAATGAGCGAGTGGCTGCACGGTTCTAGCTACCGGTGGGATTAAACCACGACAGGTTGGAAGAGACCTTTAAAGGTCACCTACTCCAACCCCCTGCAACAAGCAGGGATATCTTCAACCAGATCAGGTTGCTCAGAGCCCCATCCAGCCTGACCTTGAACATTTCCAGGGATGGGGCATCTACCACCTCCCTGGGCAACCTGTTCCAGTGTTTCACCACCCTCATTGTACAAGATTTCTTCCTAAACCTACCCTCTTTTAGTTTAAAATCATTACCCCTTGTCTTATCACAATAGGCCCTGCTAAAAAGTTTGTCCCCATCTTCCCTGTAGGCCCCCTTTAGGTACTGGAAGGCCGCTATAAGGTCTCCCCGGAGCCTTCTCTTCTCCAGGCTGAACAATCCCAACCCTCTCAGCCTGTCCTCATAGCAGAGGTGCTCCAGCCCTCTGATAGTCTTCGTGGCCCTCCTCTGGACCCGCTCCAACAGGTCCACGTCCTTCTTGTGCAGAAGGCCCCAGAGCCGGACGCAGTACTCCAGGTGGGGTCTCACCAGAGCGCAGCAGAGGGGCAGAATCGGCTCCCTCGCCCT
>VZSZ01001876.1:512477-561766 GCA_013398815.1 Ibidorhyncha struthersii
CGGGGGACTCTCCCCGTCCCGGTGTGTGGCCCGGGGCCGGGAGGAGGTGTCGGAGTCCCCCCGAGGACAGCGGGTCCTGGGGGGTCGCACCGTGGGCAGCGGGAGTCAGCCGGGCGGGGCGGGCGACAGGTGGGGGCCGGGTGCGGGAGGGTGGTAGGGCCACAGCCCGGGCCCCGGGGAAGGGGCCGTTCCCGTGGGGGAGGGTGGAGGTGCCGCTGCCTCGGGCATCAGGGCATTGGGGCGCTCTCCCTCCCGGGGCGAGACCTGTGGCAGGGAGCAGAGCGGGCGTGGAAGTGGCAGGCCGTATGGGGTCCACGGAGGGTGGTGTAGCCTTGTCTGGGTGGTGGAGAGGTAGGTGGTGTGGGGGATGAGAAAGCAGTATCTGTGCAGGGAGCGTTGCTGAAGTAGGAGCTGCAAAGTGGAACAAGTCTGGGCCAGTGTGTGTGTGTTAAAGAACAAGAGTATGACTGACAGGCAGAATTGAAAGGGAGGGAGCAGCGCTCCCCTGGTGCCAAACCTGGCAGCAGGGAATGGGAAATTCTCTACCAGCCTGGACACTCTCTCTAATACAAGGGATGCTTCCTAATGTGGAATTAGTGAGCAGCCCCTGGGAACGTAGGAAGACTTAAAAGAAAAACAGTTGAACAATAAATACTGAACTGCGTGTGGCTCTGGGCTTGGGTACACAGCATGGAGCAGAGTAAAGGATGGCTAGTAAACAGATTTTTAGATGGGCAGGAGATTGTATTGGTAGGCATCAGGGTGTGCAAACGATATGCAGGTCTGGCAAGGCTGAGAGTGACCTAGATCTGAGAGATGCCAGGTAGAGGTTCTCCGCTGAAAAGACTCATCCATCAAATGTAGGTAGTTCTGTGCCAGAGAAAGCTTTTCAGAGGTTTGCATCTCTGTTTTACAGATTCAGAGGAGGAACTGGGATAAAGGGCCTACATAAGAGGAAGTAATGAATCCTTGTTGAAGCATCAGACAGCAGGTAAGAAAGCCAGGAATGAGCTGATGCTGAGTCAGACTGCGTTCTTTTGGTCCCGCTACTTGAATTTTTTGAGAATATGTGAACAACATACCTGAAAAACTGTCCCTCTCTGTGGTGTTTTCTGCGTCATAGTAGGCCTACATTGCCTGAATAGAGAGGCCAGGGATGTTGGTGAAATGGGAGTTACCCTGAAGTGTTCAGTAAGAGCCCCTAGGAAGAAAAGCTCAATTAAAGATGTAAGCCAGAGCTCTTTACACACTATCCAGAGAAGCAGTCTAAAGTCTGTTCTGTCAGTGCTGAAGTAGCTGTGTTCTCTGTGTAATCACAAGAGGTCTACCCGGTCAGTATCTCAATGAAATCCTTTCTGATGATCCTGCTCCTGCAATAACTGTGATGCTAAAGTTAATTAGTTCTAGTGATTCTCTGTTTTGTTAGGTTATTTCTTTCACCACATTGTTTTCCACCTGTATTTTAACTGATCCCCTGATGGGTGGTGCAGGTGTACTGCTGGCCTTTCTGTCCTCCCCTGACTTAACTGTTGAGATCCAGTTTAAAGGGGCAGCTATGTGGTACCCAGCAACTGGGTCCTTTGAGTTGCTTATACCTTTCAGTTACTTCTCAAATTGCTTTTACTACAACTCCTTTGTCTTTTCTTTGCTTCTTAGTGAATCACTGCAGAAAGCATGTGTATCCCAATAGTGCTTTGCATACGGTGTGTTTCAGCTTCTGGATGTTAAATCAGCATTTAAGCTAGCAGGTTTTAGCTGTGGTATCAGAAGCTTTTGGCTTTTCATTCCTTACAGGCACCCAGTGCCCTTGAAATTGTGGGAATGCATTTCAGCAGGGCCAGCTGAGTTCCAAAGTACAGCCCATGGCTATCTTCGTCTTAATATTAACAAGGCATGGGGTCAGGAGAGATGAGTTTCATGCCAAGACCTGTTGCCTCCTCAAACCAGCTTTCTGAACCGAGTATGACCTTGCATTCTTTTCCAGTCTTGTTCAAGTAGTTTGTTAGCTGCTGCTAAGTGACTTGCTTTGCAGCTTTCAGACCATGAATTCTTATCTTTGCCATCCAAGTACAAGCATGTGGCATACTATGTAGGGGAAATAGACTATAGCTTTGAAAGAGGTATAGTCTGTTGCAGGTCTGCCCCTTTTTGTCAGGATAAATAATTTGTCAGCAGGATAAATAAAGGCAGATGGGACAATGAGTGATTTTTGGTTAATGTGCTGGTGTGAACGGTACCAGAGCTGGCTTGTAGAAAAGATTTGTGGCAGCTGGTGTGGCTTATAAAGTGCTTTTAAAAAGGTGAAGAAAGCCAAGCTGTTTGGGCAATATCAAAATAAACAAGTTTCAGTAAAATGTGCCTGTATTTTTCAATAGTTGTTTGAAGTAGACTTGATTCTTGTGAGTCCTGGAGGCTGGTGATTTTTCTGAAGGTGAGCTCCCTAACCTGTTAAAATGTCTGTGAAGGATCCACTGAAGACTGGACTCTCTGAGATTTCCATGTGTCACCACATCTACAGTGTAGTCCCAAGAAATAATTCTGGAGGTTAGATCATAATGAATTATACATGTTGTGTCCTTGTTAGCAAGGGTGTAGCTTTTATAGCACAGTGTGACAAGAATAATGTAGTAGTGGCTAATAACCTGCTGCCTTTCATGTTGCTGGGAGAAATATAACATGTAGGGGTCTCAAATGAGTCTGCATGTGATAGAGCTTGAGGGCAGGATTCCTCCACTAAGAAGTGAGGATCTGGTTTGACACCTTTTTGACTCATCTCTGCTCTTTTGGCTGGGGTTGTCAGGAACTGAAATTGTCATAATAGAGCAGATTTTCTTGTCTGTTCAGCTTGGTTGATGCTTTGTGAGTAAATTTAAGGTCCTGAAGCTGGGTATATTCATCTCCATGCTTTGGCTGGGAAGATCATAGAATCACAGAATTGTTATGGCTGGAAAAGACCTTTAAGATCATCAAGTCTAACAATTATTTAACTCTACCGCCCACTTCTAAACCATGTCCCTGAGCACCATATCTAGATGGCTTTTAAATACATCCAAGGATGGCGATTCTACCACTTCTCTGGGCAGTCTGTTCCAGTGTTTGATAACCCTTTCAGTGTAGAAGTTTTTCCTAATGTCTAACCTAAACCTCCCCTGGTGCAACTTGAGGCCATTTCCTCTTGTCCTATCAGTTGTAACTTGTAGAGAGGTGGGCGTTGGTCTCTTCTCACAACCTCCTTTCGGGTAGTTGTAGAGAGCAAAAAGGTCTCCTCTCAGCCTCCTTTTCTTGAGACTAAACAACCCCAAGTCCCTCAGCTGCTCCTTGTAAGGCTTATTCTCAAGACCCTTTGCCAGCTCAGTTGCCCTTCTCTGGACCCTGTCCAGCACCTTATACTGTGGCACCAAAAACTGAACACAGTACTCAAAAGGTGGCCTCACCAGTGTTGAGTACAGTGGGATGATCACTTCTCTAGCCCTGCTGGCTACGCTGTTCCTGATGTAGGCCAGAATGCCGTTGGCCTTCTTGGGCACCTGGGCACACTGCTGGCTCATGTTCAGCTGGCTGTCAGTCAACACTCCCAGGTCTTTTTCTGCCGGGCAGGTTTCCAGCCACTCCTCCCCAAGCCTGTAACATTGCATGGGGTGGTTGGGGCCCAAGTGCAGGACCCAGCACTTGGCCTTGTTGAAGCTTATACTAATTGGCCTCAGCCCATCGATCCAGCCTATCCAGGTTCCTCTGAAGAGCCCTCCTACCCTCAAGCAGATGAACACTCCCACCTAACTTGGTGTTGTCTGCAAGCTTACTGAGGGTGCCCTCAATCCCCTCGTCGAGATCATTAATAAAGATATTAAACAGGATATCCCCTTTTTGTATGACACCTTGAGCTATGGAGAGAGTGAGTGCTTGTGGCATTTGTGCTAGCTGTGTGTATTTCAAATCACTAGTAACTGAGTAAATATGATCCTCTCTGAAATTCATTTTATGTAGGACTGCAAAGGAATTGTGTGCGTAATCTGTAGAAACAGGGCTAATGCCTTAGGGCATGAAATCATCCATCCTGTTTCCCTGCCAGTTCCCTACCTGAGGGCTTTTCCTTAGATCTAGATTGGCTGGGTCTGTAACTGTAGTAGGAAGAATATTACTTTTTAAAATTGAAGTGTTTTTACAGCTGGTTGGAGGGGAAGAATGACCCTGTTGTCAGAATTCTGAACTGCAATGTAGAATACCTAATTTCTGCCTCAAATTTATTGTGTGAATGTGTTCAGGTCATTACTGTTTCTTGCTCTTCATTCTTCTGTTGCAAAATACGATTAACGCCCATCTTATTGGCGATTTGAGGAAGAGTCCATAAGTGTCTATAAGATGCTTGGATACTGTGGTGTTGAATGCTTTAGTAAAGCTCGGTGGAGGAGAGATTAAAAGGATATTCCAAGCCATGACTTCAAACTGAAGCAGACCCCTGTGTGATCCGCTGTCCTGCATATTCTGTAGCTTGGTGAAATTGCTGTAGAGTGCAAGTCAGGCCCTTTGTTTAAGGCAAGTGGGCACTCTGAGACCCCCCTTTCTGCCCTTCCCAGGAGGTGTTTGCTTGTTTCCACGGCTTGTAATGCTTTATCTGGCTGAATCTTTTTGACTTAAATTAATCTTTTCTCTTTTTTTCCCCCTTGTTTGTTCTAGACTTGGAAATTGTTCTCTTCATTGTCAGGATGTTCGTGTATGGTCTTATTGCTAATCCGCTCAGACAGAGGGGGCCAAGAGCAGCAGCTTACAGGCTGTCTCATATTTGGAATTACATGAGCCACCCTCTCCGGAGTGTCCTCCTGAGAGCTCTGCTTAGGAAGGAAATGGCGTGGAAGGCCATGTAGGAGTGTGAGAATAGCATTGCAATGGTTGGAATGCAGGATAAGCATCACTTGGGTGGGCTCAGTTTTCCTCTGCTTTTCAACAATGCTGGGTGCCAAGTCTGAGGAAGACTGCTGTGCCGAGGTGAAGGAGCTGGAATGTATTCTTCAGTTGAGGTGAATGCAATTCAGTGAAACTGATAGGCATCAAACTGAATAATGATTTTAAAGTATTTTCACATGATGTCTAATCTGTGGAAATTCACTACCACATAATAGCACTGAGGCTAAGGGCTGAGCGGGATTCAGAAAAGATCAAGCACTTATAAGTGGAAGTGTTCAGACTTGCTGTAGCGAAAGAACTTGTTTTAGAAGGTGTATTTTTCAGACATAAACCAATCTCTAGGAGGTAAAGGTTTGAGGAAAGGGCAGTTTGTTCCATAACTGTCCACTGGGGCTTCTTACTCCATCTTCTAAACCGCCTTGTATTGGCCTGTGTTAGAGGCAAGGTATTGAATCATGCTTTTTTGCTATGTTAGGTTGCACACTAGCCTTTCTTTTTTGTGATATTTACATTAGGAAAAAACCCACCAACAACCAAAACAAACCCACAAAGCACTCCAGTTGCTCTGATTAGGCCTGGTAGTTGAGAATTTCAAGTTGGCGGAGAGCAGGGTCCTTGGAAAGACAGTGCAGCCCATAAATGAGGACTGTCTTATTCATGAATGTGAATACATGTAAATATTGTCTCTTCACGCCGAGTGGTCAGGCAAAGTGCTTTGGGCTTCTTGCCTTTGCTTGTAAGAGGGACAACAATGTGTGGAGTTTGGCCTCTCTGCAGTCTTGTAGTGGACTTTGGTCCGGAAGGTGGCTGAAAGGAAGGGCTTTAAGGTTGTTCAGGTAAGATCTGGTATGTTGTAGCAGAAGCCTCAACATATGAGTGTCCGGAAGGACACAGTCTGTGTCTTGTGCTCATGTCCAATCTGTGTTGAGGATCAAGAGAATCATCAGTGCTGCTTGGTCAATTAGGCATAGATTTGGTTTGATGGATAGACTAATAAAGGTAAGTGGCAGTGGTATGGAGATATGTGTAAGAAGGTGTTTGTAGTGTCTGCCTAAATGCAGGGGGAACTCCTGAAGGAAAGAATGTGCGGAGGGATTTTCAGAGCTAGGAGCAGGTTATGCAAACCTTGAGATCCCTGTATGGATACCCTCCCTATGGGCTGTTCTGGGAACAACGTATGCTTTGGGGCACAACACAACCCTTTTGTGGCAGGTGTAACGGCTGTCAATAAAGGGTTACTGACTTTCACAGAAGTTTTGTGATACTGAGAAAGTGAAATGGGTCAGAACTGGAAAGTAAGGTTTCCTGCAAGGGTTAGGTTGTTTTTTAGGCACGGAGGATCTGACCTGCTGCTAGTGGCAAGGGAGAACTGGTTTAAATTTCTGATTTCTAGGGGTCAGCAAATTCAGAACTGAGAGTCCCATAGTGACTACTGTGTCTTTGATTGAGTTCTATATTTGTATTTTGGCTCGGCGATAAAGCTGGCTTTGGCAAAGGTGGTAGGAGTCATAACTGGATTTTCTTATCTTGTGTTTAAAGTCTCCCTTGTCCAGCTGCATTAAAGTAACACTCATGCATGAATGGTTCCGAAATCAAAAGGGACAGATGAGATAATTTTTCTAACTAGCGGGGAATTATACTTAGGCTCATAAAAAGCCTTAGGCAAGTTTTACTTTATAGCATTTGTTTCAAAAGAATACAAGTTATTTTCCCAAGATAATAGATAATTGTTGTGGCAGTAAGGTTTTTGACCATTATTTTAGCATATACTACTCAGGGTAGCTGCATTTAGACCTGGGTACGTCTTGCTGCACAAGCTCTATACAAGTCCCAAAGATGCCTTGCTTCATTGTCTTGTAAACCAGATGTTATCATGCAGCTTCGCTGTTTGTTAGTGAGGACTCTGCTGCTGCCCAGTGAGAAGGTTAAAAGTGTTCTAGGGAGATGACTTGAAATCTCATCTATCTCACACAGCCAAAAAGAGATTGCAGTTAATTCTACTGTAATGTTTTTTCTTGTGTGATTTTATTTATCAGTTTTTCCTTATTGAGAACTCTTCCCCCTTCCCTTTTACCTGTGGTAGATCCATACCCAGTGTATTGTGTGCACAGCCCTTCCAAGTGCAGGAAAGAAAATAATGGAAAATGGCAGGATATTTGTTTTAAATGAGTTCTTTTAAGTAACCTTTCTTGAGAATGGACTTCAAGTTCACATCCTACCTTTATGTGGTTTCATGGCAGAAAGTCTCTCATGCACTAAAGTATGCAAAATATATTTCTTGAATTTTTCAAATTGAAATTCTAAGCATTGTTTTCACTATGTTTATGTATATACTAGGAAATGAAAACTTTACTCAAGGATTTTCTCAGGTAACTGTGTTTTGCTAGTGGTACACTCTGTTAGTAGATGTCTGTGTAGGCACTCAATCCAATTTCTTCTTGGGCTAGTACGGAGTGTCATTTTTGGGAAGCTTCTTGTACCAGGTTGGATTGATTCCTGAAAGCAAATCACCCTTTCTGGGCTGCAGATTTTCTGTAGAATCTACTTATACATGTATCCATTTTTCCTTGATTAGATGATGCCTTTGCAAATAGGTCCCCAGGTGTATCTGAAATGGCTATAACAGGATTCAGTGTTGTCAAGGCTCTGTCTGGATGGGGAGAGCTGTATTACTATGCAGCTCCAGAGATGATTTACTACCCAACTGACAACTTGCAATATAAACATTAGTCCAAGCATGATCTTGTCCCAAAACCCCGCCTATGCAGGGAGCCAGGAGTCTTCCTGCCACGCGCCATAAATCGTTTACGGTTTGCTCATGCCCATGCATTTGAAAAACAGCTGTGTATTGGGGATTAGCAGTTTGCAGAAGGCCCGTGCGGGGCTAAATTAGGGTCTCTTGCCTTGGTGGTGAATACCGGTATCGGGATAGCTGGAGTGCTTCTCTGCAGTGGAAGGCAATTTACTCTGGGAATGGGTGCAGGGTAGCTGTGAGGGTACAGCAGCCTGGGGAGAGCACTTGATTGCAGTGCTTTAATTTGAGCTCAGATGCCTGATAGCTGCCCAGCATGGTGGGGGATTGAACAATTCATTGTTAAGTTGTGTGTTTTTTTAAAAATTTTATTTATATATTTATTATTTCTATATATTTTACATATATATATACACACACACACACACAAAATGTAAGGAGACTACTTCTGTCTCCTAGGAGCTGAAGGATGATCAAGTTTTGGGGTCTTTTTTTTACAGTATGAAGAGTGGTTTCCCTTTTGCTAGCCCATGGTAGCAGAATCAAACTATATACAAGGCCATCTGGGGCTTCGTAACTAATTTTCAGCTTTTATAAAAAGTTTTACTGTGTCACTTGGATTTATTACAGCTTTACAACTTCAGCTCCCAAAGTAAAACTATTTTTGTGCTGGCTGGGGTAACTTAAATTACCTGCAGGATCTTCTAATGACTACCCTGTGTTTATGGTGAAACCTGCCATTTGTCCAAACCCTGGAAGCACAATCTGTTTGATACTCTAAATGTATTGATGTTTGTACATCAATGCCGAGTACATCAGAGCCTAAAGACAGTTGGTGCCTTCAGGTCTTTCTGCAATAAAGAGAATATTCAGATTTGCTGTACAAATGAGACTAGACAGTACAGTTTGGATACGTCCTATGTGCTGGCTGAAGGATCAGCTGCTGAGTAGAGAAGATACAAGTAGATCATTTTTAGCTGGGTTGGTGTCTCCATCAACAAATCCTTTATTGGGTTGGTTGGGTAAGAATCTGAGTGGAATGTGTCAGCAAGATGTCCACTTTAGATGCGTCAGCTGAACACAAGTGCTTCTAGACTGTACCATGAACATCCATGGGGCCATGGGCAAAGCCAGTGGGCTCTGGGTAAAGCAGGTGACTTGTTTCCAAAACGACACAGTTCGAAGGGTTCTTACTGTTTTGTTGAAGCTGCTGCACAGGTGTCCCTCTCAAATAAGACCATTTTCCCGGAGCTTCCTGCTCTGCTCTCTTCTGTTGTAGGTTTGAGGAGAGTAAGGAGAAGGGCTCATCCTAGGCTTGTTTGAGCCTAGGAGTTGCCTCCATTTTTCTTATTCCTTTTGGTGAAAGTCTGTACAGTCTGTTTGATTCCTTGTGCTTTGCTGAGATGGAGGCCAGATAGCACCAAATAATGTTTGTGGCTGTTTGTGTGGGCATTTGGGATTTGGAAGGCACCTGCTAATGAGTTGTAGGTCATTTCATGTCAGATTGGCTAAGCTTCCATCAGGCTGGTTCTTTGTTGCGGCAATGCATATGGACTGTGTATGTTTGGGGATCCCTATTGTCTTTCTCAGATGGTGAGGGCTTTCCTCCTGTTTGCTGCCTCCTCTCTCCCACAAGAAAAAAAAAATCACCTGATTCTGAAGAGCTTTTAACCTCCAGATTGGATTAGATGCTTTGCTCTTACTTATATAGACTTTCCAGATACATACAGAGGTTAGAGAGGGGTGTGGGTATGTGATCATATTTCAAGCTTTCCCTCCTTTTCCTTGTTTTTGATGCTGCTGTTGGAATTCACCCTTCCCTTTTCCTAGGAACTGGTGTGAAGGAATTGCTGTCACCCAGAGCAAAGCTCAATCTGATTACCTCAAGGCCTTACCTCTCCAGGTTAGGACTTTGCCCGATATCTACAAGCAGCAGTTTGTTTATGAGCTGACGTTACCTGAATCTTCTGGGGTATGTCTGAAGGGAACAGTTCAGGGCAGTGGAAAATTCAGCTCGGAGGCGCTGGGATAGGGGAGGGAAGGAAAGAATAGAGTTAGCAGTACAGTTAACTCTTCCCCCCCACGCACCCTCCTTTTTTCCCCTGTTTCCTCACCTGCCCAGCTGTGTAGTAGGTTAGCAGTACGTGTCTGTTCTTATTCTTATGAAAGTAGACTTTGTTCTCTGAAGACTGCTAATCATGCCCCATGGGGGTGTAATCAGTTATAAGGTATTTAATACAGTGCAGGCGGGAACAGGCCGCCTGGCCGGGCTGGCAGATTGCAACACTACAATTATAAAGGGCCCCTTTCCCCCACTCACCCGCCCACCGGTGGCAGGATGAGGGTTGTGCCTTGAAACAGTATTAAGTCTGTGAAAAATAAAGATGTAGTGGGGGAAGGGAGAGGAGAGGCTGAAGAGGCAGCTCCTATTCTGGGAAATGGGCAGACCTACATTCTGGGAGAGCTGCAGCCATTGCAGGTTGCACTGTTGAGACTTGTGGGAGTTTGGGTGCTGTCACTGTCGAAGTGGATTGCACAGGGATGGCCCTTGGCAACCTGCAGAGCAGCAGGGGCTTCCATCCTCTCTGAAATGGGTTTTCTTGTGGTGGCTGGGGTTGGAGAGGTATGGAGTGGTTAGAAGTGGAGAAGCCCTTTCTCCTGCATGCAGTGATTTAGACACTTAATCTGTTTGGGTGCTTTTGTAAATCCTGCCAGGCTTCTATTTATATCTTTGGATATAAATCTATTGGTAAATCTGGCCTTCCATGCCTCTTTCTTCCAAGTACTGGAGCTACTGCAGCAGCCTACCTTATTGGCTTGGAAGGAAATAGGTAGCTTGAGGCCTTGAATTTTAATGGACCTGGAAAAGTCTACTGGACTTCATCTGGTCTGTTCTTGTTACCTAATAACTGACCGTTCCCCTTGGCAAGGGCTTTGCAATGCACATGTGGGATGTGGGGCAGCTGGGCCACAGGTTTATAAACCGTCCCTGCTCCGGCAGCTTGCTAGATGCATTGACATGTTTCTGGGACTTGTGGCTATGTTTTACTTTCCCCTTCCAGGTTCCCCAGAGGTTACAGTGTTTCAACCCTTCAGTTCTTTGACTTTGCCGATGCTGTTTTGTGTAGTGACAGCACAGGGCTCCCTCCGTGTGTACAGGGCTCCCTCCATGTGTGTGCTCTTTGCCTCTTGGAAATAAGAAGGGGATATATATTCTGCCATATCCATTTGTGTTAAATAGTTTCTGTCATTTTTGCCTTATGAAATCCTGCTCCTTTCTGACATCCCTGTGCTTTGCTGAAGTTCAGAACCTACTCTGTGAAGCACAGCAGATAGAAGCTCTTTTTGGCAGCCTTTGGGATATTGGTGTAGATTCAAATGGGATATGTTCTTGCTGTGGTACTCATTAGAGCAGTGGCTTTCCTGCTTGGCACTGAGAGAACACTGGCTATTAAGTCTCCCGGTTGGCCCTTAGCACTGGGCAATGGGTTTTTAAGAGTGGGTTGATATTTAATTGTATTACACAAAGTAAGTGCAGATTCAAAACATGAGGGTCAGAATACAGCCTTTCTTTTGTGGACTTGAGAATGCTCCTGACATCTTCACCTCCTGATGCATCCTCATCTTTTTGCCTTTAGAGTAACTTTGTGTTTGGAAACGGTGAGTTCTTTGGACAGCTTTGGGATTTGCAGCAGTGCTTCGTGAAGAAGAAGCAGTGGGTTTTTTTTCTGACTAGAGCAAAGGATCTACTCGTGGCTCTCAAACAGTGAGGTCCTGAGACAAGAGGTTACCTGGTGACTTGGGGTTTTGTACATTGAGTGTCTCTTGATCGTGTAAGTGACCAGGTATCAGTGCTGTTGGGGGAGAATAATGTACAATGAAGATCAGATCTGTTCCTGTGGGCAGTGGGGATAGTGTTTACAAAAACATTTTTGGGTCATGAAGAAGTACCTGCATCTCAGAGAAGCTGCTTGACTTAAGGTAGAATGGTTTCCTGGGGGTGGAAAAAGGCCTGGATCGTTCCAAGCACCCTTGATGCTCAAAGTCAGCTTCCTATTCAGCTCTGCCCTCTTAGCTCAACAAGGCTCAGTATTGTGTTTGCTCCTTGTCTTACAGGAAAAAACAGGGAAATTCCCTTCCCAGGCTACTGCACAGACCTCTCTGTTCCTGCCTTGTAACTGGGTTGCTTCCCAGCCCTGGTGGTGGCTCTCCTCTTCGCAGTGGCTTGTGTGCACAGCTGATAACTCTCCTGCCTTGCTCTGTTTCTCTTGCACCATGATTTGAGAAGTTGCCCAGAGAACTTGAGGACTCTCCCACAGATGAGTTTGAGGCTGAAGCTGCTGTTGGGGTCCTGGCAATGGCAGGGTGGCAGGCGTGGGGAGCGTGGCGGGTGTCAGCATGGTGGGTGTGTGGGCTTGCTGCTTGTTTTCCTTCCCTACCTGGTGAGGAATGCAATGTGTTTGCCTTCCTTGGCCTGTGGTTGCAGCCACATTCCTGCACTGGGAGTCAGCACGGCGGCGGGCGGCGTGCTGTTCATGCCCCCTGGCTACGTGCTTTCAGCTCCACATCAAAGGTGTGTTTAGCTTGTAGCTTGTGCCATTCCTGGCCACACCTGGTGGCCTGCAGGCATGCAGGAGGTGGAGTCTGGCTGTGTTTGCAGATGGCATTCAGGGTTCAGACTTCTTGCTTGTGGCTGGAGCTGAGTCCATGCTAAACAACCCCAGGAATGCAGCGGGAGAGATGAGCGGCACAGTCACTCCAGGGGCATGTCCTAGCAGCAATGTTTCCTTTATAGCTGCAGCAAAATAACTCATGCCTGCTTCTCCAAAGGAACTGGCTGTTTGCTTGGGTGTGTTGTAGGGTTTAATTTACACTGATAAGGCCAATTAAGGTTGGCTTGTCCCCCCTGCAGCATCTATGCTCTTGGCAGTCAGTAGATGATTGAGTGGCTTGAGCCATCAAGCTCTGCTTAGTACAAACTGTGTGTGCATGAGATGTCTGCCCGGAGATGGAATGGCTCTGGATTTAACCTGTGCAGGAGTGCTTCCCCCAGTCGGTGGGTAAATGTTCTTACACATACATGCTGCAGCTGAACCGCTCCAGCTTCTGGAAGAGCTTCCTTTTTCTGGCTGGTGCCTCAAGAGATTAGGACTGGAAGCTCGGTGAGGGACGACAGATCAGGATGCAGGTGCATTATTTTGAGATCCTTGACGTGATGTCTGTGAGAAATGGTCACTAGTTTTCTATTGCCCCTATCATGCAAGCCATCCTTGTCCTTTTATGTAAGTCTTTCATTTGCCTGGCACAGGGAAACATGGTCCCTTTTGGCAGTGTCAGTATGGGCAGCCCATGGGCAAGGTTTGTGGAAAGAACAGCAAGGCATCTTCTGTGTCCTGGATAAGCCCTGGGCTGTTCACTTCATTACCCAGTTTGCTTTGATCTTTGGGACTTGCAGCTTTCCTTCTGGCAATTTCTAGTTGCCTGAAATTCTGTGACCTGCCAGTCTTTTCCACATTAAAGTTAGTCTTCTGCAGAAGACCTCCCTACTGCCATCCTTAGACAGTAGGAGGCATGAAAGAATTGGCTCGCAGAAGTGCCCTGGCTTTATAGCAAAGTTCCTGCTTTTTAGCTGTTGCCAGAGTCCCTGGGTCAGTTGCTGCAGAGCTACTGTTACCAGACTGGTCCATGCCACCCTCTCTTGAGAAGGATGTATCACTTTTCGAAGCAGGATCTCAATGATAGGTGATTAGAGGTATGTTACTTGTTGCAAAAGACTCTTGCCACTGTGAAATGGCTGGAAATTATTCAGGTTGGGCTCTCTTCTTTCATTTCATGTAAATTGTATTTTATTTCAAACTCGTTGCCACTGACTCTGTACCTGACTTTTAGGGCTTGGGTGTTGACTAGAAAGTGTGTTGCTTGAATCTTCATTTTCCTTCCTCTGTTCTGCAGTGCCAAACTGAACAACATGCCCTGTGGCAACATGAGGTGTAGTAAAATATAAATAAGTCTAAAAATGGGTTATGTGGAATGTTATTGATAAAAACATTTACATGTGTATAATCATTGGGCATTTCAGCTTTGTCATGCAGTATAGGCTATGGTTGCAAAAATTGAGGTCTTGTTTAGGATTAAATACTGCTTCTGCTGTCACTTTTAGATTGTCAGGAAGGGAGTCAGAGTGAAATGGGTGTAACATTGGCTAAGGAGGAAGGAGGGCTGGTTCTTGGCCTTTTTCTTTCCTGTCAGTGAGTTTTAATATGTTGTGGAGAGAAAGTGACTAGTTGCTTGTTTTGGCTTCCCTGATGACCTTCAGAACTGTGTAGGAATCCAGATCTCTGTGCTTCAGTGTCCTGTCCCAAACACCTCTGCCGGGGAGATGTGCTCCTCTGGCTAGAGCAGTAACCCTCACCAAGTAGCTAGATCTCCCCCTGGTGGGACAGGGAGCAGAAAGCAGGGCTACGACGACAGTAAAATTGGGAATTGGTCTGATCCTGGGGCACCTCGAGCCAGCAGCAGATGTGTTGTTTCTCCAGTTGAGACATTCCTTAGTCCAGAGTCACAGACTCTGTAGAGCAGAGCTCGTGCAGCTGCATGAAGCTGAAGGCGTGAGCGAACAGCTTGCAGTCGGCACTGGACAAACATCTTATCTTTGTAACATCTGCCTGGCAATATACTGGCATTTTTCCATGGTCTTTGCCCTTAGATGAGCAGTGAGCTGCTAACACTTTGACCAGTTTAGTCTGACACTTGACTAAGAAAAAAAAAAAAGGTACTGGAACATGATGGCTTTCGTTCTTTAGGATATTTGGAGACAATCGTCCTCTGCTCTCAGTAAGAGCCCCTTTGAGGATAGGTGTCTTCACTTGCAGCTCGACTATCTCTCATTCCCACCTTGCTCCCTGAAGAGCTGCATAGAGGTTACTTACACAGAGGTCTACAAGGAGGAGCCCTGTGCAGGTGAAGAGCTTGTCTTCACTGCTAAAAAGGAGATGGTTTTCCTTAAGCTCAGAATAATTAATGGGCTTACGCTATCCCAAAGGATAATGGTGGTAAAGACTATGCATTTCAGTTTTACAAGAGCAATGCCGGGCAGGGTATGTAGTGCTAGTCTGGACAAGCTGACCTTGTGGTAAAACTAAAGTTCTGCACCTTCACTGCAGTTGCCCCTTGGGACAATTTATGCTCATTATTAGCTCCAGCTGAAGAACAACAGTGGTGCTAGCAATGATGACAAAAGTGGAATGAGATGGTTGATGAGAGCTCTGATTGTGCCCTGAGGAGGGGTTGTGTCTGAGGAAAGAGCTGAACCAACCCTGCTTGGTCTCAGGTGGGCATCTGTGGTTATCCCCCCAAGGGGAGAAAGGTGAACCCAGGAGGTGCAATAGAGCATGGACAGAAGGACAAGCAGTGCAGCCTGTGACTGCTGGTGATGGGCAGCCTCCTCACGTACAGCCTGTAGGGCAGGGGTGGAGGTGTGGGTCCCCTCTGCTTTAGTTAGGATCCTGCTGATAAAGGGACTGACTGGAGCCCAGGTGAATAGGGAGAGAAGAGCCATAGCCAGTTGCGTACTTTATACAGGTCACCATTGAAAGACGGGTGGGTGGATCTGTTTGTTTTTCCTAAGCTGGATTAAACCGTGTTGTATTTCTATGACTGAACTCTCAGAATAGAATCTCTCAGCAGTTCAGTGGTGCTGAAGACTAACAAAATCATAATAGAAAAAAAAAAGCTTAAAAAAACAACCCCCCAAAAACCAACAAATGAGGCAAACTGAAGCAGATTAACTACAGGCCCACACCACAAAAAAGAAGATGATGCTCCAGGGTTACATTCTGCTTCAGGAGCCATGCTACTCTATTGTTTACAGAGTTGAGACAAGTTTTGTGCCTGTTCCTGCCCTTGGCTCAGGCTCTGAATCTGCTAGGCCCAAAGCATGTTTTGAAATCGGTCTCCTTTCCTTGTTCTGCCTTTGCGGCCTGTTGAGACGACTACTGCTGGTGTGTAGGTGTGGGTGCTCTAACACTCCACATCACGCCTGGGTGCAGAGACTGAGTGGAAGTTGATGGGGAATACTTGATGTGGTCTCCAGAGTAGGCAATGGCTGTGACTTGGGTTAAGTGGGAGGCATCTGTGCCTGGTAGGAATCCGTCTTTGCAAAGGAGTCAGTAGCAACATCACTTATAACCTCTGGGAAGGGAAAGTGGCAGGATGTGATCAGCTTTGAGAAAAGGCTGTGAACCCCTTTCTCCCTTTGGCTGGATACGTTTATTCCTCTAACACCACTTCTGTTCCTCTCAGTGCTATGCTGCTTTTCCCTGCCAGCTTATAATGAGCTATTGCTTGTTGTAGGTGAAGTGAGGATCAGGTGGCTTGGTTGAAGAATGACCCACTGCTATCCTCACACAATGCCAGAGTCTGTAATTTTACTTCATTATACTGTCTGCTGTCTGTATTCAGTACTGTAGAGATCATAAAATATTTCTGTGCTAGATCTTCTCTGATGAATAGCACAGAGGATGGCTCAAGTTTCCATGGCAATGCTTCTGAATGTGCTTCTGTCACCAAAGAAAGAGCGACTTTCAGTTGATTAAGGTTTGAGGGTTTTATCTAAGAAAGGGGATGGTGGTGAGACTGCATGTTAGTTGTGCCTGTGTTTGGGTAATGCCTCTGGCCGATATATAATCTGGAGAAAGAGGAAGCTGACATTTGGCTAATGGCAGAGGTGGACTGTGTCGTGCAAACTACAGCTGGACTCCTGGACATGTTTAATTGTTCAGCTACAGATGCAGCAGCACAATCACCCAACAGTTAAGCCTGTACCATTCTCTGCCTCTCACATCTGACCATCTGCTAGGGAAAAGCTAATTAAACCAAAACGATTCTTTCTGCGATTAAACCCTAGCAGCAGAGAGAATTGAGTATAGTACAAATATTGTTCTCCTACTACTGGATCAGGGTTTCTGCTTTATTTGTACTTATAAAGAATTGCAGGCTATTCAACCCAATTGCTGTCAGGTAGGTGTTTAGCTCATGCCCATTTTCCTTCTCTTTTCTATCCCAGAACATTCTTATTATAAGTGCAAGAAGTAAGGCTGTGTCTTGCTGAATTTTCCTACAGTTCCTTTCTTATAATGGCTGAGGCTATTTTTCTTTTAAATGGAATTTAATGCAAAACCAATGCACAGAGCTGTTTTTTCTCCTAGTGCCTCGATTTATTTACTTATGGAATGGAAAGTGTTCTGCCTTCCTCACTGCATGTATGTATGGTGAGCGTGAATCCTGGAGTTGGTGTGGGGCCACATAACCTTATAATTGCTAGAAGCTACCAGTGTGAATCTGAGACTTAAGAACAAACAGTTTATTGCGAAAATTTGCCTGCGGCCTGTTGAGAGTTGAAACTTAAATCTTGTGAAATAGAAAATGTGGAAGTGTGGTTCCCTTAGCAACTGAATTCTTGTGTGTACCTATAGTCCATGTTACCATGTGATCAGGACTTCAAAATAGCTCTTTTAAAAAAATAATAATTAAATGAACTTACAGCTCTGGTTGATTTGGCAGCTGCTCCTGGTATTCAGCATAAGTGACAGCTCACCATGTCGTTCAGAGTTGCGGCACAATTGAATTTCTGAAGGCCAGTGAGGAATTTAGTTCTCTGCAAATGGCGCTGAGAGTATTCTTGCTATTGTCTTCCTGTACTGAACATGGGAAACTTGTTGCAGTGGAGAGGAATTTAATTCTGTGTGATGGTAGCTCAGAGATGGCAGAAGAAGGCAGCAGTGATGAGAGGGTGATGGTTGTGTTGCTGGAGTAGATGTAAGGAAGGTTGGAGTGAGCTCAAAGAGATCCGATTGAAGAAGCAGGTAGAGATGAGAGTAACAAAAGAATTAAGATAAATTAAGTCTTGATAGTGAGGAGGAACAGTTTGGATAATTTTGAATGAGGAATGGAGGAAAAAAACCAGTAATTTTGGAATTTAATTTTGACAAATATATTTCAAGGGGAAAATGCTGTGGGAACTGGAGAGGTGAGAGGTGATTTTAGAGTGTGGATTTTGTAGCATATTAGGTCTTTGACCTCAGACTTGTTTTGTGTATGTGCTTACCCCATAGTTAGCAAGAGAACTTAATATTTTCGTGGAAGAGGGGCAGTAGTGAGACCATGCCTGGGGGCAGTTAGATAACGTGCTCTAACTCCGCACTCCAGTTTGCTCAGATAAGCTGTTAGTGAGCCATACCCTTAGGAATGAGAGAGTGGGGAACATTGCTTTCCCAGTGTCTGAACTGCTCCAGGTATGTTGGACATCAGCAAGCAAAAGCTGAGTGGGTGTATAGAAAGCAGAGTACAGTGCAAGTATTTGTGATCACTCTTCCTCTCTTGCTTGGGGAGAGCAGAGAAAATGTTATGCCATGCTGCTCTGAGCATTATTATGATGTTTAGTTGGCATATGAGTAGTGAAACTTTCAAGTCATATAAATGCCAGTACCTTTGATACATTAATATACCTTGTGTCATGTGGCTAGCTTATATTGATTCAAAAAGGGATGTACCACTCTGGGTTGTTTTTTTTTTTAAGAAAAAAATCAAACACAAAACCCAGCAAAACCTTCTTTGGAAGCAGAAAATGGCAAAAAAAAAAGGGTTAACTTCAATATTGGTAAGTATTTTGCCATAGCAGGGAAGTTGTACTGATTTAACTTAATCAGATTAGAAACAGCTGTGATTATATTAGTGCAGCATTCTTGTATAGGCATCCTTAATTTAGTTTGTGTCTTGTATCTATCTATTTAACTTTAGCTGATTCAATGCAAAGTGCTCTTAAACTGAATTAAGAACATTTACCCAGGAGGGTTATACCACTTTACATTATTTTCTAAGTCAATTTAATTTAGTACAGTGTATATGTAGACAAGACCTTGGGGAAAAAGCTGATCCTTTTTATTACTTGCTGAACAGTATGTCGTGTTTGGCTGCAGCCATGTGATAGTGGAATGAAAGAGCCTGTTGTGGTGCATGTTGGTGGAGGATGGGAAAACTGATCATCGCAAGCCTTTGTACAAGTTGGTAATTTTTAGCCATAGTGTCTGATTAAAGTAGATTACTCCTTATAAATCAGGCTTTTTCTTGTCTAATACAGGTGCGAGACCCCTGGAACGTTATCTTAAGGTTCCTGCTCAGCCTGCCAATGAAAGCTCCTGCAGACCTGGTTAGCGTGCTGTGTATGCAGCAAAAGCAGCATCTCAAAACCTTCACAAATGTTTAATGTTTCGAAAGATTCAGATGGCTAAGCAGGTTTGAGCTGGACTTTTCTACATAGGCAGCGCTTGAGAGAAATTTCACCTGATTTTGATGCTGTTTCCCCATCACTGTCTCTCCCCAATATGTGCCTCAGTATGTATGGTGACTTTGGCACATACAAAACCCATGGCCAAGGAAGAAGTTACTCTGTAATTACTGCAGATGCCAGTTCTCTTTCTTATTGAAAAGGGTAACTCTAATCAATACAACCTGTGCTTTCTGCTTGCAGGTGAAGGCTCTATGGGAACAAAACGAGCACATGAATTACTCTGCAAGCGTGGTTGTAGTGATAGCATTTCAGAATAAAACTGGGTGCTGTAAACAGCCATTTCAGTTCTGGAAATTTGCTTTTGCCAGCACCTGCAAGTGCCAAGGCTGCATGTAACGCCACCTCAACATTGCAGATGCTCTGTGGGCTGGGTCACTGCAACAACTTGTCCATCTGTCCTCTGTAAATAATACAAATAATGTGCTTTGCTCCATTGTCCAGCTATGTAGATACTGCATAGTGTGTTAGCCATCTGTGCATCACTGCAACTCATAGAGGGGATGTTTTTGAGGGCATATTGAGGCAAGTATATAGGTTGCAGTAATGGAACGTTCTCTAGCATTGCTATATCCTCTGCTGGAGGGACGGCTTGATGACGTTCGGTCCCTGGCATTGAGGATCTGGAGACTGTAGTTTTCCCAGAACTTCTGAAGGCAAAGGCTGAAACAAGAGAACTGCTGATATTAATTGCTGGGGGTTGCGTGAGACTTAGGGAATACTTACAGGAGCTGAGTCCGCTTCGCAATGGTTGAAGAATTTAAGCTGTTCATAGCTTGTCCTAATTAAATGCCTTTTTATTTTATGCTCCGGGAAGGTAATGGATGATTCTTTTTTTTTTCCTCCTTTTCTTCCACTCCTACACAGCACAGAGCTGACAGAGATCTGGGAAGGGAATTCCTATGTGTTGATTTTCTACAGAAATGTTCACCCGCTCCCTCTTTCACTTCTCTTCAAACATTTGCTTGCTGTAGCCATCCCTAGCTTGTGGTTCAGAAAGTTTAACACCTTGGTTCCCAAATTTCCCTCATGTGATCTACCAGCTTTTTGCCAGATACATGTTGTTAGAGTATCAAGATTTGATTTTTCTAGCAGGGCCCAGACAGTTATTTTCAGGAACTTCTAAGAGTTCTCCTAATCTTTGTGTTTTGTTTTCTAATGGCCTGGTAGACATCTCTTTAAATATCTGAGAAACATGCTCCAAAAGTTTTCCCATTAAAGATCTTAAAAGAACACAGGTAAGAAGTGGGGAAGGATGTGAAACCTGAGGTGCAAAGATGAAGAGACTCTGGAAGTTTGCAACCTATACCACCTTGGGAGAGTTGAAAGGATCACTGAACAAACTAAAGAGATCAAGCTAACAGAATCACTGAACAAACTAAACAGACTTCTGGTATGTCAGTGTTTCTGCATGAGAAGCTGTCATTAGCCCCTGATGCAGCTGTCAGTGCTAAAGGTAACTTGGCAAAGGACCTTTTGCCAAGGTGGTTCTTGTGCAATTTCAGATGTAGCCATTAAAGGTGGTTCTATGCTTTTATATGCATTAGAAAGCTAGTGTTCATTTCCTGGTCAAAATCTCCCCTGGGTATTTTTATTCTCCATCAACATTCCTTCTCGGGATTGGATTCAGGTCCTTTGCTTCCTGTCCTGTTCCTGTTCAGATGTTAATCAGCTGTTGCGTTCTATTCCAGTTACATGTTAGTGATGTTCCTGTTTCCTGGGCGGTGCTGGTCTGTCCTGGCTTTTATGAAAGGGTTAGGGAATCTAAGCTACTCTTTACACAGCAAAGAGTAGATAATAAAATGCATACTTAAGAATATGGAGTGCAACTGAATTAGAGGGACTGGGATCTTTGTATTGTGAAAGAAAGGAGCAGGGCTGTAAGGAAAGTGCAAATCTGATTGCACCACGTGTTGTGGTGGTATGACAGACACATGATATGTCCGGTGGCATTTACATTCAACAAGAACTATGTAAGAGTGTAGAGTCTAGGGATTTTGTTTTCTTTGGAAATATGTTAGGTGTTAAGTAGGGCTTGTTACATGGCCTGTTGTTCAACAGTTAGCCTGATCCCTTTTTCTTGATAGCTCTTGGAAGTGTTCCCATGTGGGGAACAGAGGTTTCTGCCTAACAGTTGAGGTTAATTGGTATGGAAAAGCAGGAATGAGCAATAATCCTCCTGAAACTCGATTTTAATCCAAGAGTCACTATAATGCTATTACTCACATCTGAATAGTGAGCATTAATGTGCAAGCAGAACTGAGGTGCAAGTTTCTGCACTGGGAGTTGTCATTGTTTTATTTTAAAATAAGCCTCAAAGTAGCCAGCAGCAGAATGGATTGGAATGTATTTTTAATTGAGATGCCTTCTCTGAATGAAAAGATCTCTCTCATTAAATGTTAAAGCATCCTTTAATAACCTTGCAGTCCTTTTTCGTTGTACTTGGCATCACCAGTCTAGAGGTGCCGCTTTTGACTTCACACAGCTTGTTGTTCTGTCCTGGATGAGACCCCTTGATGCAGTTATTGCATCATCCATCTTGCCGATTAGTAGTTTTGATCAGGTTTACTGCAGCAGTTTCTAACGTAGTCTGGCTTGAGACATGTGAAGGCTAAGGTTGCCTCTATCCATAAGCACAGGAAGGCAACTGGACAAGTCTGTCTTGATTTTGCTTCTCATGATGCTAGTGAAGAAACATTGTTGCCTCCTAAAGCAGGATGTGCCAATGTCCTGTATTGGGTATGCATTTGGAGTATAGGTTGGCCCAAACAGTGAATATTCTCAATTAGCTGTGGTGCCATATCAGATATGTGGCATAGGACAGTAGCAGCAGTTTTTTACACGAGTATTGTGTTTGGAGTTTTTTTGGGGTACTCTGACTCAGTGATAGCCAAGAATGTTTCTGCAGTGTTGCACTAGAAACAAATGTGGTTGTGACTGTGTTATGGAATGTATTTTCCATAGAAGTTTATCTTTTGGAATAAAGAGCAAGCTTAAAGAAATGCTGCTTCTAAAAGGAAAAGGCTGGAAAGATGACAACGCCTGAAATAAGAAACTTTCTCTGCAACATAATCATCATATTTCTGTTGAGGAAGGGAGACTGCTGAGCCTGAACACTGGTAAGCTGTCTGTTTTATAGGGTCAGAAAAGGCAACACAAGAGAAGGTGATGATGAGGAAAACCCTGCAAGTCCTCTGTGCCTTTGCAGGGAATGTTCAGCTGGAGCAAGCAGGCAGAAACTGTGGGCATCCTAGAACCAAAGGGAAGTATTAGCTACCTCAGGTCTCAAGGGACTTGACAGGTATCAGGACGACAGTGTCTACAAATGTCACTTTTTTCCTTCAGTGCTTTCCTCTTTTGTCCAAGGGGTTCCTTTGTGGATCTTTTTTTGTACGTTATGGACCTCTTTCTTGTTGCGGGAGACAAAGTGATGCTAACAGAATGGGTGGTGGTGTGGTTTTGCATGCATGCCAAGTGGCTGTTAATTCTGTGGGCCCTGCACAGAATAGTCTAAGGAGTTCTGTGCTAGATCACATCTGTTTCTGGTGTGTGCTAAATGTTTTGCCTTTCTTGGATCACACAGAGAACATAGCTACTCTGCAAGTGGAGAGGATGGATTTTACGCTGAGGGATGTTGTCTGGTAAAAACAGCTAGAGTCAAGCTTGTACACTGCCTGTGCAGCTGCACTAAGTCACTGTCACTGCAGTCCCTCACTGTGAAGAGGAAAGAGGTTGTGCGTGTTTTGTCTTTGTAGGATGTGGAGGAATCCTCAGCTTTTTGCATTAACAAAGAAAATTGTTACGTTTCCACTGCAGTTTTCTGACCCTTTGTGTGTTCGTGTCTGTTTGCCTGGAAGAGGTGACTATGGCTGATGCTAATCAATGTAAGCCCAAGCCTCATAGCCCTCAATGAACCATTTCAGTGAAGGTGTAACTGTCAGTGAGCTTAGAAATGAGACTGAAACTACAGTGGGTAGTAGCTGGAAGACAGTAGAACTGGAGCTACTGCAGACAATAGCCTGCTAGGAAGAGGACTGTAAATGTTAAGGAACATTACTGATGAGATGGAAAGGGCAGATAAAAGGGACCGGGAGGTTAAGTTTCCTCTTGTATTACGGTGCTAATTAGAATAGCTGAAGAGCTGCCTCCTGCTGTAGCTCCAGGCTAAAGCTGAGTTTCTACAGGGTAGTCAGAATGTGGACTTGACAGCAAGCTCCTTCAGAGAGAGGCTTGTGAATAGCATGGTGAGCAGAATTAGTGCCGTCTTCTATTTCTGGGTATTACCTGTATGTATTTCTGCTTCAGAGCATAAGGTCCATCTATTCTGCAGAGAGTATCTGCTTCTCTCTGAACAGAGGTGTGGTGAATTGAGCCACCTTGTGATTCTTTCTCTGTGGTAGCAAAGGATGCCCAGGTATTGTAGCCAAGGAGGGCTTAACTGTGCTGTTCAGTGCAGGGAAGTCTGCAAAACAAAATTAGGTTGGTGTGGCAGGGTGGTTGGAGCAGAATGATCGGGACTGGATTCCTGGTGTTGGACAGGAATGCAGATGGGGAAGCAATGACCCCTGGAGCCATCTAGAAAAAACATCTGCCTTTCAGAGGTCAGTTACTGGTCTGCACAGGCATCCTGCTCAGTGGAGAGATGGTTAAAAGACCTTCCTTTGCTGGGACACAGGGAAGACAAGGAGCTTATTTCACTTCACTGGAGGGTCCTGGCATTAGATAGTAGCCTGATGGTGCAGCAGTTTGCTGCGACTCCTGCCCTGGCACCTGGCTGTGGGTCGCTCTGCGCGTGCCTGGCTGTTTCCATGTTGTGCTAATAGGTAACTGACACCAAGTTTCCTTTCTCATATTTCAGGAGCTGTTGGCCAGATGCTGCTGGAAGCTGACAGGGGAAAGCTGGTTCAGAGACAAGCGGCCGGAAATGTTTGGACACGTCGTCACTTTGGATCTGTAAGTCCTTGTTTGAGGGAAAGTTGCCTGGAGACACTGAGTATTTGTCTCTTGAAGTTCTCAGATTGTGAGGCTAGGTTTCAAATCTCGGAATCTTTTCCAGATAGGTGGGGATGAGATGGCAGGTAGCATAGTTGCTGGCTCTGGGGTAGGAAGCAGGACAGTCCTGTTTGAGCCTGAGGAACTGTGTGCTGAAACAGGGAGGCCTTGGCGTGTTCATTCTGAGCACCTCTGCAATGGAAACATGTGCAGACCCATGGGTGCAGCTGTTCCTGGGAGCCTCTGCTTGTCTGCCAGCCCATGTGGCTGGTGGTTTTGCCTTGATGCTGAACCAGCTTGTGCTAGGAGTTGGTGGAAAAGCAGATTCAAACTATGCTGGCCTGGTCCTTCCTGGAGGTGCACATTCTCCTTCTCTCTCTCTCTCTCTCTCTCTCTCTCTTTCTCCCCCTGTACTTTACAGCTTTGCCCTGCAGAGCAGTTATGCTGTTGTGAAGCTGTTTTTTCCTTTGCTAGTTGAGACCCGACTATAGTGTTGTAGTAAGGAAAAGGGCCAGACATCTTACTGGGGCAGGGCCAGCACTAGGGCACCTCTTCAGTTTGTTTTGGCAAAGCTTGAGTTTGAGTGGTCTTGGTTGCCTGCCTGTTCCATTCACCTTCAATCTGGCTCTCCCTGTGTATGTACAACTGCTCCACACCCTGTGCTCCTGTCCCGCCTCCCAGGGCTTGGTGCCATTGACAGGGAAAAAGCAGCACAACAGCAGAAGTGCATCAGGGAAAGGAAGGCTCCCCTGCAGTCTCGCTTGTGCCAGTGGCAAAGTGATGGCCACAGGGCTACGCTTTTACAGCTGGCTCCCAGATGAACCCAGTTCTCTTCTTGTAGTGATGGGTGCCTGGGGCTTTGAACAGAGAGGAGGGTTGTTTCTGAACTTTTGTTGTATCCTTGGTTGGCTGGACACTATTTTTACAGAAGCCTGTTAGCAGCAAGGTTACATGCTGCTTGCTGGAAGTCAGAGAGTAGCTTTCCTTCCTCTCTTGTGGATGTGTGGGTTATCACAGCACAAGGTTGTAATGTTTTGGCTCAAACAAGAGTCTGATAAATGCCAGCTCATTTGTAGGTGAGAAGCACTGACTTAAAAGGATGAGTGAGGTAATTGTTAGCATTACCAAGCTTCTGTACTGAAGGCTTCACAGTTAGCATCCCGCTGCAGTAGCAGGGATGATTAGCTGGGAGGGTCCCATTTCACAGGAGGTGTGTTTAGTCCTTCCTGAAACCAAGGTTCTTTGAAGCCATTGCTTCATGAATTTTGAGTTTGTGTGGTCCCAGTTGCCTGAGTGCCTTGGACACGTCCTTGCCAGGTGCCTTTTCAGCTCTTGCTGGGCTATGTGGCCCAACTATCCTCAGCTAATTTAATTTACTTTCAGAAGATCTGATTTGGATTGGGGCAGGTACTTGGAGTGAGATGACCATCCAATTGTCCTTGGTTATAAACATTCCCTATTCCTTACATATTTATGGGGTGAGATTTCAAACTAGCTATTTTGATGGATGCTAAGCTATTTGTTTCTCTTCTTCAGGGCATCTGAGTGAGTATCCTTGCTTCATGAGGCTTCGAATTTGAGCCCAGGCTGGTAAGTGGTCGGGTCCTTGTGGGCCAGAGAAATTATTGGGATTTCAGCTTGGAATATCTCCATGCGCATCTCCTGTCTGTAGCCTGCCATGAATTGACATAAAAGTCCCCTAGACCACCCGTTTGATGTTGGGGTGTTGGCAAACCTGTTTCTGGTCAGGATTTCAGCATTCCCCTTTGAAGAGAAATGTCTTCCCAGCAAGTCAGACCCATCTGTTTTGCTTGGGGATGCAGTGGAATGTGCATTTGATATGCTGGATATGATTTTTCTAAAGTATTAGAGAGATCTCTTCACCTACTTGAGCCTGACTTTGAAGGAACGACTGCAGCAAGGGAGAGTTCCCAGCATTCTGGTGGTGGAGATTTACAGGTTAGTCCTAGGAAGTTGGTCATGTCTCTAGAAAGGCATGAAAAACTTTTGTGAGCTTGTGTTTTTAGCGGAGTGGAAGACAGCTTGCAAATGTTCCTGTGAAGTGTAAGGCCTGTTGTGGCTTGGAGCCACTCTGTGCTTGATGCAGACACTTCACACTTGCCTGTTCTCCCAGGGGACTCAGTCTAAGTGTCAAGACGATGCAGCTAGGCAAGAGTCAGTAAGAACTGGAGAGAATTCTTGGGGCTCCATTTAGAAGTTTAACATGTAAAACTCCACTGGCCAAAACACCAAGCAAGTGAAGTGTGCTGGGTCACTGGCCCAGTGGTGTCCATTGACTGCCTTGAAGGTATGTGAATGGGAGTCAAATGACCCTGCCTGTAGAAGAGGGGAGAGGGTGATCTGAGTTGAGGCAGATCCTGCACTTTGAAGTGCTGCAGGTCAGGTGCTGATGATTGCAGAGATGCTGGGCTTGATGAGTGTTAGGATCCAGCAAAGGAAAGGGGAATGAGAAGTGGGTGCCTACCCCAAATATAGGGAAACTATGAACAATGCATGTTTTGTCATCGGGGAAAGTCTGGTATCGGGCTCTGTAGGGACTGCTTGGCATCTCTGAGACTTCATGTCTTGTGTACAATAGGGTGGTTGAAATCCTGTCTGGCTGGGGAGAAGTCTTCCTGCCCTCCACTGAAGTCCCAAAGTGGTGGAAATGAAGGAGATTATTCCATGTATACAAGAAGCTGCTTTCCTTCTAACCCATTTTCCTGCTCGTGCAGCAGGAAGAATCCTGCCCAGCATGGCTGGGGTAAAGGGACTAATCTGGTCTTTCCACTAGTGGTACTGCTGCATGTTGCAAAATCTGGCCTTAGGTACCAACATCAATGGCATTGCTCCCTAATTTGATGCCACCTGTGACTTGGGGGATAGTCTTTGTCTTTTCTAACAGAGTGAGCAGTTGTAATGGTATGGTATCTCCTTCTGACAAGCCTCCTGTGGTCAGCTTCATTGGGGTTCCAGTGTAAGCCAAAAACTTCTGGGCTTGGGCTCTTTAATGGCTGGAGTCTCCTCCCACATAGTCTCTGCTGACAGTGACAGCACATGATCAATAACTCCGGCTCCAGCTGTCACTGCTGCCTGTAAGGCTTGCAGTTTCCATATTGGAAAAGGCCTTTCCTAAAGAGCCTAATCAATATGCTGCTGTGAGGTCTGTTCTCATTTGCTATATATAATCTGGACACACACAAACTACGTGAGTGAGCGTGTGTAGAGGGGCGGAGAGGATGTGCCAGCCCTCTGCTCTCACTGGCTGGGAGAAGGACACAGCTACCTCTTACTTTGCTCCCTCTCCTGCAGCTGCTGCTCAAAGCTTGTGGCTACATCCTTTCCTTGCGCTATTAGCGCTCTGCATGGGGACCTGCTCTGGTACTCCAGGGGAGCCAGATTCCTGCTGGGTCACTTCTAGGGTTTGATGGAGCGTCTGTGACTCACTCTTCTGTGCACTTTCTGCTGTTGGTAGGTAACCTGCTTTCGGAGCCACTCAGGTGGGAGGATGTCGAGCACAGCTCCATCAAAGAAGCCTTACCGCAAGGCGCCCCCGCAGCATCGCGAGGTCCGCCATGAGGTACCCATCATTCGTGACGACCAGGATGGAGTGATCTTGGCTGAGCAGAGTCAGGTAACGACTTGCCGGGTGGCAAAGGGCTTAACACCATTGCACCAGCAAACAGGGTTTAGTTACACCGAGGCAGGCCAGCTCAAGCAGGCAGAGGGGTTTGAGGTTTGCAACCTGAACTTCTCCTCATCGTGGTCCCTGGAGTCCAGCAGTGAGAAGGAAGTGACAGGGTGCAGAGCAGAGTTGAACATCAAGAGCCAGACTGTCTCACCAGCACTTCCACGTGGTGGGAAGATGGGGCAGCGAAGTGGGAAGCGGTGCCCAAACCGCAGTCGTGGGCACCTGAGCAAATTTGTGAGCCGTAGCATGGAGACAGTTGTGGTGTCTGGAGATGAAAGACGCTATCCCACTTGTTCTTTCAAGAGCAGAAGCCTGGAACGCTCGCTTATGTTTAAAGAGCCTCCTGAAGTCCTGACACCAAGGAAGTTTCGGGTCTCCTCTACACACCTGCCTCTCAAAGGGATCCTGAAGCAGACCAACGTGACGGGCCCATGCCCTGAGAACTTACGCAAGTCCCGCTCAGTAGAGACGCTTTCCCGTGGCCGTGGCTTACGCAAGTACAGTGATCCTCAGCTCTGCCTCAGCCATAGGGAGAAGTGCTCACTGGAGCACAGCAGCAGCAGTGCCACTGACTTTGTCAAGCGCAGGGAGAAGATCACAGAGGAAAAACTGCAGTTCTCCAAATTCCTGGATGAGATTACTCAGCGGGTGCTAAGTCCCATCCGCTTGTGCTCACTGGGAGAGACCAGGGGAGCAGAACAAGACCAAAACTCTCCCCTTTTCCCCAGAAGCTCCATGCCAGAAGGCCAAGGGGAAGGTTACCAGCAAGGGGTCAAAATCAAGCGTGCAACTGAAAGATCCCCCTGCCCAAGCAGAAGAAAAGCAGAAAAGAAATGTGAGGGGCTGGGCATGGCTTCGTGCCAGAGAAAGTGTGCTGAGGAGGCTGAGAGAGCTTCCAGACTAAGAAAGAAACCCATCCTTGGGAGGAAGGACAGTAAGGAAAAACTCCTTTCCTTGGAGAGAAGGGTAGTAGATCTATGTCAGGATGAGCTGCAGCAGCTGGCAGGGACATCCTCTGGGCAGCAGCACTCACTGTCTTCATGGAAAAGCAGTGCAGAGGGCAGAAGGGATGAAAGCAGTCCCTGTTCACGGCTATTACAGCCACACCATCTGTGTGCTAAACTTGGGCAGAAGCGTGCAGTGGAGCCGAACTACCCAGAGAAAGGATCCTTCTCCACTCCAACACTCTGGAGTCAGGAGGAGGGACATACCCCATCTAGATCCTCCCCTTCCTTCAGCCTGGCACTAAACAAGGTAGGTGCCAGGGCCATGGGCTCACCGACAGGGCTCTCACAAAGGCCACAGCCCCCACCTGGATCTCATCTAGTCTGTAGTACCAGTGGGGAGAGTAAGAGCAGGCCCCCAGACCTCATGTTGTGCGTGCTTAATCACCAGAAGCTGCTCTCTTGTGGGTGCCACTCACGGCTGTGCTTCAAGTTGGGTATATTTTCCTGGGAGGAATCAGCTTCCATTTGGGACCAGGAATTAGGAAGGCAGGAGCTGGTGTTGTTCTCCCCACTGCAGACTTTCCAGGTGTTTGTAGGTTGGAGGCCCTCCAGGCTGCAGGGCAGCAGGCATTTGCAGGAGGCAGGCAGCTCTGTTGTTAGGAGGTGTTGGGATGCTCCCGGTGCTTTGTGTGTGCCTGTGCCTGGCTGTCTTGGGGTACTGGATCTTTGTATGATGGCTGTTTCAGGTCTTTGTAAGCCTTCTCTTTTCTCCAGCCTGCTTTGGGGCCATCGCCTCATTTTAATAGGAACTGCATTATCCCCTTTGCTTGGTCACTAGCATCTGCTGTGTGTGTATTTGTGGGGGTAGGGGAGACAGTTGCTAGGTAATTCTACATGAATTAACTGATTGCCATGTGAGGTCAGGATGTAAGAAAAGAATGGACTGATGCTTGGTTTGCCTTTAGGGACAGGAGGATGTATGCAGGTGGTAAGGATCATTCTTTGAAGTGTGAATTGATGAAGGAAGCACCCCCATGATGTCTTAGGGCCGGGACTGGCGTGGTTTGCCTTCTGTAATATTGCTAGCAGCTCAACAGCCACAACTGTCTGTGGCTTGGCCTCTCAGCCAGAGCTGGCTGTGACACTTAATGGACAATCTGAAGTGTGGCAGCGGTTTTGGTTTGTGCAGTGCTGTTTGTACCAAGCACCAAAAATAGTCCATGGGCAGCTTGGACTTTGTGAGAATGGTCACAGTCTTGGGCTTTCACAGCAAATACTATTGCTTCTAGTGCTAATTAAATCTCTCCCAGCTGTGCTGGCAGGCAGCAGCCATCTCATGGGTTAACAGAGAGTGCAAAGGAAGTGAGAATAGCTCTTGTCACTGTGCTGTGTCTCCTTGTTCTGCAGGTCCCTGCTCCAGCCATCTCTGGGGATCTTGCTCAGAATGTTGATTTCTTTCACAGGCTTTTCTGACCTTTGGTATTTCTTCTGCTATCCCAGAATAGTTACAGTGGCTGGTTTCAGGTCTGCAGAAAGAAACCCTTTTCATACGATGATCTGAATGGTGTAAATGGTAAACATATTTTTCAGTTCCCAGATTATTCTCTCTCCTTCTTTTTGTGGGGCTTCAAGGGTGTTGTGACTGCTGTGGTGGCAACTTAATGCTCAGTCTATGCTGGCCTGTGAGATTCCTGCTACCCACTAACTGTGGATGTGGAGTAAGCTGAAACACCAGCTAAGGTGACGATGTTACAAGAGATGCTGAGATTGCACCGTGGGAGACTAAAGTTACCTAACTTGTGTGGTGGTTTCTAGTCTAGCTCTTCTACCCTGAACCAGAATACGTAGTCTGTCTTGGTATCAGACAGCTGACTGGTGTGTAAAGATCCTAGCAGCTCTAAGCTTGCCTAGCATGACCTGTCAGAGCAGGTGAAGAAGAGTCACAGGTAGGGTCTAGCAACCAAGACTGCCCTTCAGAACAGTGTGAGGGACCAGCTCCTCCTCTGAAAGAATCTCACAGCTGTTTTCTTCCCTGTGCAGGAACCCTTGACGGATGCAGAAAGGATGAAGTAAGTGTCCTGCTCCCCCTTTATGCATGTCATAATGCAACTGTGGAGGTGCTGATCCCTCACATCCTGCCCGCGCCACCTGCACAGCAAAGCTGACTGGCCCTGCAGGCTCCTCTCAGATCTTCAGTCTTCTTGAGGCCATGTGGGCAGAGCTTTGGTCTGTGCCTTGCCAACCTCTGCCTTGCATATCTCTCCCGCTGGAGGGGGAGGGAACACAGACTCCCAGTGCAGGTGCAGGCAGAGGAGTTGATGGGTGTGAAAGAAAGTAGGAAATTAAGCCTTTAATACAGGTGGAGAGAGAAGTGCCTTTTTTAACCCTTGTTGTTGCCACTGTTTTGGTGTAAGCTGCCAGAAGCAATATGCAGAGGCCTGCTGTTGACTGAGGGTGAGAGCTGAGCCCTTTGCTGGTGGTGATGTGGAGCACAGACAGCTGCTAGCACTGAGCTCTAAGCTATAGTGAGGAGCAAGCTTGCACTGCCAGAGAGAAGCTGTGCTTCTGGGTTTCTCTGAGCAGCTGAGCACAAAGAAATGAAAAACAACAGGAAATCCTTCTGACTACCAGGCATGTCTTGGCTGAGGAGGAACAGAGCAATTTGTGTTGGAATGGGATTGACTGGCAGCTGTGATCACATCTGTACATGCACCTCACCACCCCAGCTTCTGGGCTTAAGGCTGTATAGAGTCCTCTCTCCACCATGTATTAAAGGTGTGAAGGCTTTTGAACAGTTTCAGGGGAGGAGAAAATTATTTTACTCTTTTTGCCTTCAACTCTTCTAACCTGGACTGGGATAAATTATTGAGCGGGTTTCATTCATCAGTGAGGGACACTGTAGCTGTGCAGCTCATCTGGCTAGTGGGCTTTATACAAGCACTGTAACCTGAGAGGGAGCTGGGAGCCATGGCTGACCAGCTGGCATGTGCTTCTCTGCCCAAGAGAGTTTGAGTCTCCCTCTTCTGACAATGATACACCTCTTGTGTGCTGGAGTCTCCTTCCGGTTCAGGTCCCAACTTCCTGGGACCCCTGTGTGGGGCCCTGGGCCCTAGACCAGGGCAGTGGGATGGGGGTACTGCTGTGGAGTACCCCCTGTGCACTCAGTGGTACCTTGTTCCTTTGTCCCCCAGGCTACTGCAGCATGAGAATGAGGAGCTGCGCCGACGGCTGACATATGTGACTAACAAAATGGAGGCGATGGAGAGGGAGCTGGAGTCAGGTCAGGACTACCTGGAGATGGAGCTGGGCCAGAACCGTGAGGAGCTGGAGAAATTCAAGGACAAATTCCGTAGGTATGGAAAAGAAAATGAGAGAGAGCTAGAGTGGACCTTCCCACCAAGGACTTCTTCAACTAGTGTGAGCAGGCTGTGCCCTGTTGTGTAAATCAGAGGCATGCTGCATCCCCAGAAAGGTGCACACCCAGACTGTAGGGGAATTAAAGGCTCTGCAGCCATTACTTCCTCCAGGGTACAGTGTAGGAATGCTGCCAGCATGATGCCCTGACACCAACAGGGAATTCTTCATCTGTTGGATGTAAGAGAGGATCCAGCTTGGATGGTTACCCTACATTTGCAAAAGGAGCCACTGATGGCTGCAAGAAAATACATCACCACTTTACCTAAAAAGTACCTCAGTTAAAAATCCAGTCACTGGTCACATGCTTATACATGACATAGCTCAGAGGAGTCCTCCAAAGTCATTCGCACCTTCCCCTGTAAGATCCTTTCACCCAGCCAACCTCATCTTGCCTCCAGTAACTTAGGGTCTGAAGGCCATTATGCGGCAGGGGTGAGGAATAGTTAATATGCCTGGTTGTCTTAGTGAATATCAGTCTTTCTGGAGTTGTGGAGTTGGTGGTTTGCTTGGCAACTATGAAGGGGACTTGAGTAGGTGCCTGAGATCCATTCCAATGTGTATGTTGTTTCTGTAGGTTGCAGAACAGCTACACTGCTTCCCAGAGAACCAACCAAGACCTGGAGGAGAAGCTGCATGCCCTGGTAAGTGCCCTATTAACTCACTACAGAGGGGAGGTGGAAGAGACCTGTGTGCTAGGACCAGATGGGGGAAGGGGCCCTGGCTTTAACCAGCAGATGTGGCAGTGGGTGAGGGGTGAGATTCTGGCCATGACCATCTATTCCCTATTCTGGCTGATGTCATGAACTGGTTTCTTGATTTACTGAGTCCCTACTTGGTTATGCACGTGAGCTTTGGTTCCCCGCAACATAATTGCATGGTATTCCGTCGTGTTGCTTCAGTCCCTCTCAAAAGGCCAAGGTTGTGTCAGCCAATCTTGGGGTGGTCATCCTGGGAGGACGGGGACAGTCAGAGGAGAGCCAATGTGCGTGTATGTCTGTTATGTGCATTCATAACACTCATGGCTGTTTCTTTTCTCTCCCTCTCCCTCTTTCTCTCTTTCTCTTTCTCATGCTGCCGCTGGCACACGCTGGGTGCACTCACCTCTCAGGCCTCTCTCAGCCAAAGCTGGATTTTTGCAGTTGCGTCTTTTCGTTTGTGTGTTCTTTCTTTTTCCTCTTCACATGTCTCAGCCTGTTGATTTCATTGTCAGTCCCACATACACCATCCCAGATGGAGGGGCCCCAGCCCTCGTCCAGCCAAGGGCTCACCTGGTATCCAGCAGCTGCCCGCAGATGCAGCAGGTCCTAGCTTGCAGTGCTCCATCTTAAGAGCGTTTGACTCTGAGCCAGCTGGAGCATGGCGTGCTGGGAAGTGGTGCCCATAAGCTGTGGCACTGCTCAAGATGTGGATGGCTGTGAGCCTTGTTTGCTCCCTTTCCTTCCCCTTCTGGGCTGTGAGCAGGCAAGTCAAACAGCTGAGATGCTGATTGCCTCTGTGTAGTCCACGATGAGATTTATTTTTTTTTGGTTCTAGCACTTGAATTCCTTGGGTTAATATTCATTGTGCTGGTGCCTGAAGACACTGCGTATGTGGGAAGCATTGTCCTGCCCTATCTCCTTGTGTGTTGCTGTGCTGTACCCCTGATGCGTAGCTGGGCCCTGGTGGTCACAGCCTCAGAGCACCCTTGGGTGGTGCTGGAAGAACTTCTTGAGAAGGGAGTGGCTTGGTTGTTCTGAGCTGTTGCCACTCTCTGCTGTTATATCTGGGTCTCTATTGGCCCTGTACCTGAACCATTAGGGAGTCTGAAGAGGCAAGATTCCCTGCTTTAGGGAGGGCATTAACTGAGTTCCAGATGAAGCTACATAGGTCCTTTTTTGTTACTAGAGCAAGGCTTAAACTCTTTCAAGATGGTGCCCGCTCCCTGCCAAACAACCCTTTGTCCATTCAACATTGACTGCTGGATCTTTATGGGCCGTATTCTCGTTCTGTTGCCCCAGAGAAGAGAGCTGGGTGTTACAAGCTCAGAGGTCTTTGCTGCCAGTGGCAGGATGGGATTGACTGCTCAAAACCACTAGCTTTCCACCAGGCACTGTGTGAACCAGGGCAGAGAGGAAACATGGTTGTGCTGCAAGAAGAAATACTGCATTAAGGAGCTTCAAACTCAACCTGTTGTCTCTGTAACTAGCAGAGTGGCTGGCTCTGTTTGGCCTTTGGAGTCCCTCCATTGGTAAAGAGCCAGGCTGTCCCCCTTGTCTGTCTGTCTGGAAGTTTTTGTACCCCAGCTGAACATGTCATTGTGCTATACTTGGGCTGAGGTGGGTGGTGAAACCAGATTCTTCTGTGCTGAGGAGATTCACACCTGGTGTTCTTGCATCCCAGATTAAAAAGGCAGAGATGGACCGCAAGACGCTGGACTGGGAGATTGTAGAGCTCACTAATAAATTGCTTGATGCCAAAACCACCATCAATAAGCTGGAGGAACTCAACGTAAGTAACCCTCAGTGTTACTCAATGTAAGTCACCCTCAGTAAGTTTGCAGACATCAGCAAGTTAGATGGGAGTGTTCATCTGCTTCTGGGTAGGAAGGCTCTACAGAGGAACCTGGCTAGGCTGGATTGATGGGCCAATGCCAATTGCATGAGGTTCAACAAGGCCAAGTGCTGGGTCCTGCACTTGGGTCACAACCACCCCCCACAGGCTTGGGGGAGTGTGGCTGGAAAGCTGCCCAGCAGAAAAGGACCTGGGGGTATTGGTAGACAGCTGGCTGAATATGAGCCAGCAGTGTGCCCAGGTGGCCAAGAAGGCCAATAGCATCCTGGCTTGTATTAGAAATAGGAAGCTTCCCAGCAGGACTAGGGAAGCGATTGTACCTCTGTACTCAACACTGGTGAGGCTGCACCTCGAATACTGTATTCAGTTTTTGAGCCCCTCGCTACAAGAAAGGCATTGAGGTACTGGAGCATGTTCAGAGAAGGGCAACTAAGCTGGTGAAGGGTCTGGAGAACAAGTCTTATGAGAAGCGGCAGGTTGTTTAGTCTGAAGAAAAGGAGGCTGAGGGGAGACCTTATTGCTCTCTACAACTACCTGAAAGGAGGTTGTAGCAAGGTGGGGGTCAGTCTCTTCTCCCAAGTAACAAGTGACAGAACAAGAGAAAATGGCCTCAAGTTGCCCCAGGGGAGGTTTAGATTGGATATAAGGAAAAATTTCTTCACTGACAGGATTATCAAGCATTGGAACAGGCTGCCCAGGAAGTGGTTGAGTCACTATCCCTGGAGATATTTAAAAGATGTGTAGATGGAGCACTGAGGGACATGGTTTAGTGGTAACTTGGCAGTGCTACGTTAATGGTTGGACTTGATGATCTTAAAGGTCTCTTCCAACCAAAACAATTCTATGATTCTGTGATACTAAGTGACAGTCTGCAAATGGCTGTGGAAGTGTGTGAGGTGTGGGCTTTTCCTCTTGTCTAAAGTCATTAGTGTAAAGGAGCACGTGAATGACGTCAGTGTGTATGGAAGTGTGACAGCTGTACACAACAAGAGGGACAAACAGAAAAGGGTCTGAAGAGTTGTGCAAGGAAGAACTGATCTTCAAGTTTGATGTGTTTGCTTTTTTGAGCTTAGGGTTTGATTTGAGTCCACGCTGTACCAATGTAGAGATCATTTACTCTAGAGCTGGGAGGGAGCCGATGCCTTTTCTGCACCATTAATATAAAAGTTCCTGGATCTGGTGCTTGTTTCTATTAACTGCTCTCAATTCCCTCCAGTGTGTCTGCAAAATGCCTGACCTCAGGCAGTGTCTTCAGGCACGTCTGAGAGCTCTGGGATGGGATAGCAAATCTAGTGGGACTTTGGAGGATATTAAAATCCCCAGAGGGAGCAGAGGTTGATACACTGTCAGAGTATATGCATGGAGCAAAGGCTGAAATTGAAAGGGACACCTTGGCTGAGTTGTAAGAAAATAACATGGGGGTCTGGAGAGGAGGAAATGGCAGTTGCCCTCATGAGCGATTCAACAGATGCCTCCTCCTGCTTGTGTTCAAGCAGTGTCTGGTCAGGTGTTGCCTTTTCGGGTAAGAGATCAGGCCAGTCTGACACTGTTGCTCACCTGTGCCCTTCCTTGCAGGAACGCTATCGACAGGACTGTAACCTTGCAGTACAGCTGCTCAAGTGTAACAAGTCCCACTTTAGGAACCACAAGTTTGCTGACGTGAGTAGCAGTCCTTCTGAGGTGGGGAAGAAGGGCTCATGGTCTCTGCCTGCATCTTGCTTTCTCTGCAGGGCTGTTGGCCTCTCATCCTTCAGCCTCAGATGGGGGGGGGGGCCCCTGTTCCCCCTCCCACTGAGAGGGCAGCACAGAGCCTCTGCCAGCTCCTCTGTCACACCAGCTCCATTTCACAACTCAGCCAGGAGCTGTTATAAAAAGCACAATAACCTTGAATTTGATAGCCTGATGGGAGCTGGCAGGAGGACAGACCTCTCTCTTACCCTGCTTTGTCCTCTTCCCTTCCTCACCTGGCCACATGGAAGGGCCATGCTGCTGGATAAGGAGTCAAGCAACAGTAATCTGGCCCTGCTTCACTTCTTAATCTGAGGAGAAATGTGGGAGGCAGCATTCAGGGTGTCTTTTAGCCCTCCTGAATGGAAGAAGTTGGTATCAACTCATACTCCCCCTTGTGGGTTCTGTTCAGCTCATCCTGTCCTCAGGAAGAGCAAAGTCAGTTTAGGCCTTTCACATTAGTAGTATCATTCAGGCCCTTAACCCAGCTCTCTCTTTGCCATACCTCTAGTCTCCATCCCTTCTTGTGTTCATCTCAGCAAAACCATGTGCTTGTCTTTTTTAACTTAGCAGGTGACCAATATGTCACCCTTTCCCTCCCCCATTGTGTCTCAAATTAGCACTCTTGAGGTCAGTGTATCAGTTACTGCTGGGGTAACCTTGACCTCTCTCCCAGCTGTCTCCTGTCCCTGGAGCTTTGAATTCTGCCCCCCAGAGCGCTGCGTCACGCGTGGCTGCCACTGGAGAGGGGGGTTGGTGCTGAGCAGCTGTGCAGACAGTCTGCCTCAAAGCCAGCTGTTGTCATGCAGTGTGCCCTCCGTCCCCAGCTTTGGACACAGTTTCCTTCTGGCTGTGATGGAACAGACCTTGCTGTGCCACTGAGTGGCTTGTGGAGCTCTGCTCTCCACTTCATGCTCTGCATGGGTGTGGTGACCAAGGTGAGGGCAGCTGGGCAGGATGATGAGGGGAGCAGTAGTGCCCATTTGCACAACAAGGAGCAGCACTTACCCCCTGTTAGGACCCCAGTCCTGCAGCTTTGGTAATAAACCCCATATTTGCCCCTCTGAAATGGAGAGAGTGAGGAAGTGGGATGAGGTGGTGGAGTTGGTGGGAACAAGGGAAGGCATCGATTCTGGTCTGTGGGCAGGCTGCCAAGGTGGCATGGCTGCACTTACCATATTCAGAGAGCACTGCAGATTCCCAGCTCTGGGGGCTGTTGAGTCACTTCAATGCAACAACTGACTGATTTTCCACAGATCAATAGACCCTTTCCTAGCATGCGCTGGCTGGACCTTGTTTCTGTGCTCACAGGCATGGGGAACTGAGCGCATATGCTGTCTTTTCTTGTTCTCTTTGCAAACTAGGGCCTGTGAACCGTGGCCTAGAAACATGGCAGGTGTGACAGCTAGAGAGCCTTGTTAGTCCCTCACATGGGGCAGGTTTGCTTTGAAAGAGATACCTTCCTCAAGACAACATATGCAAATGTTAGGGTCAAGATAAGGAGTGGAAAGTACATGTGAAGGTTGGTTGGAAAGGGCAGATTATTTGACACTTAATGGCTTGCATGGCAGCCCCCTTCTAATGTCCTTTTCCTTCTCCCTAGCTTCCCTATGAGCTGCAGGACATGGTCAATAAGCATTTGCACAGCACTCAGGAGTCCTCAGGCCCTGGTCAAGAGACAACCCACACATTGGCTCCATCTGATGTTGTGCCCACCTCAGTCATTGCCAGAGTCTTGGAGAAACCAGAATCTCTGGTTCTGAATTCAGCCAAGTCTAGCAGTGGCAGCTGTCCCATGGCTGAGGATGTTTTTGTGCACGTGGATATGAGTGGAGCCTCTCCTGATGCCTGCAATAGTGCAGGGCAGATGAGGAAGGAGGGAGGAGATGCAGGAAAACAGCAGAATGGTGGCTGCAAGCCGCAGAGCAGTGTGGAAAGCGTGCCAGAGGAGGTGCCTGCCTTTGAGAAGCTAAGCCCGTACCCTACACCCTCACCTCCCCATCCTATGTACCCTGGGCGCAAAGTGATTGAGTTCTCTGAGGACAAGGTAAGGATCCCAAAGAACAGCCCCCTGCCCAACTGTACATATGCTACGCGCCAGGCCATCTCCCTCAGCCTGGTACAGAGTGAAGATGAGAGCTGTGACAGGCACCAGACGCTCCCCAACAGCCCTGCTTCAGAAGGGCGCCGTTCAGCCTCCAGCTGTTCCTGCCAGCAGTCCCCCAAAGCAGTGAGGGCTCACGGCTCTTCCCAGAGCAGCCCATTCAGCAGTCCTCCCCAAATCCCGAGCGCATTTGCCAGCTCTGCCAGCTCCGAGGAGGACCTGCTGGCCAACTGGCAGCGTATGTTTGTGGACAAGGCACCCCCCACCTCAGAGCGGGTGCTGATGAACCGCACGGCCTTCAGCCGTGACACGGCCCCTGAGCTCCAGAAGAGGTTCAGCCGCTCCATGCAGGAGCTGGGCAGGGCAGCCTCGGCTTACTCAGATGGCGAGGAGTCTGCGCAGAGCTGCAGCTGGACCGTGAGCCGGGACTCAAGCGTGGACACAGACAGCACTGAGTCAAGAGCCCGCAGGAGCCATTTCTCCTCAGACTATGGTACAGATTTCTCCCAAGATGAAGCCCAGAAGCTGTTGCAGGGAAGCGGTGAAGGCACTGCTGAGCCTGGAAGCCCCTCACCAGAGAAGCACAAGGACTATGTGGACCTTGGCTTGCCTGAGAGCCCAGCTGAGGAGAGAGAAATGTTGCTCCAGGGAAGCAGGGAGAACAACCAAGGAGGTGCCCAAGAGGAAGGTGGGGAAGGCAGGGTCAAACCTCCTTTCAGTCGGCCACACCGCAGCCCCAAGAGGATGGGGGTCCACCACTTACATCGCAAGGACAGTCTGACACAAGCCCAGGAGCAGGGCAACCTTCTCAGCTGAGGCAGGGCAAGAAGCAGCCACACACTGCAGAACTGTGGGCTGCCTCCATCTGTCCACCTTCTGAGGGAGAAACCTCTCTCGATACCCTCCTCCTGGGGGGGGGCTCTGCTCTGAAATTTTATATTTATTCTCTTCTTTTTCTACCTGGAAGAGCTGAGGTCTCCCTTCTCTGGCACCTCAGACCCACAGTACTAGCACACACAGTGTGCAGAAGCACACCCACTGCCCTGGCACACTCGCAGCGCTCTTCACAGCCTCACACTGGTGCCTGTACCAGAGCTCGTTCTTGGTACCCCTCGTCCTGGTGCCTGTGCCTCTATATGCTCGCATCTTCCTTCCTCCTTCCCACTAAGGTACCTGAGGCCCTGGGTGCTCTCATGCTGGTTGCCTGCAGCTGCTCTGCTCTCTTTTAACTTGTGCCAACAGGGCAGAGCGCCTGTGTGGTGTTGTCTGATTCCATGGGAGCCCACAGGGGGCCGTGAGTGGGGCACGAGGACTCTCCCAGCGGATGGCTGTGGGCCCTTGGGGATACGCTGGGATTGCTGGTGTCTCATTTTCCTACTGGGTTTTGTTTTCCTCAGCTGCCCTCTGGGTGGTTCTCCAGAATCTGCCTCTGCAGGTCCCCATTGCTTGGCTCCTGCGTTGGGCTCGGCACCCGGCCCCTGGCTGAGGCACTGCACAGATGCTGGTGCTGCGGCGTGGGGCACGGGGGCTGTCTGCCGAGGTGGTTTGGGGAGGCACTGCCTGCTAGGCGCTGGGGTTTGTGTTTGTGTGTCTCCTCCCTCACACCTCTTCCCCCGCTCTCTGTGCTGTTGTTTTGTTTGAATGGTGCTGATGCTTTGCTCTTGGGTGGGCTTCTTTCTTCTTTCCAAGCCTTTGGTTTTGGGGTGTATTGTTTTTTCTTTCTCCCCACCCTGCATAAACAGACACAGCCGTTGGCAGCTGGTCCGATGCCTGCGTTGAGGGTGTGTTGAGCAGGCTTAGCTCTCAGAGCTGTGCTTCCCTCTGATCCTGGCCTCCAGCCTGCAGAAACCCCTCCAGACTTGAGAACAAAGTCTCGCCCCGGGCGAGCAAGGTGTGAAGGATGCTACTGGGCTTTTCTGGGCAGGGCTCAGTGCAGGGCCAGCAGGGATGCGAGGGCAGCGTGCTGAGGAGCTGCTCCCTGCAGACACACTACCTCATGGCTCGGCAGCAGCCCTTTGCCAGGGTCTCCTCGCACGCCCCCTTCTCTGGGGGGCTCCAGGCTGGCTCTGGCGCCTCTCTGGGGCCTCCCCTTCTGGGTAGGGCCTCTCTGTGCGTTTTTCCTAGTGTAGTGTGATATTGTGTGACTTCTTTGCAGTCTTGTGTGCTCGGTGTCTTGTTGGGGGGGGAGGGAAGGGGAGAGGTCTGTAGATGTAGGATTTTTTTTTGAGGGCTCACAAAGCCCAGGTGTCCTGTTTTAATTTTGTCCTGTGCCCTCGTCTGTCTGGTGTTTCTTGGCTCCCCCCGGGGGTGCGAGGCAGAGAGCAGCCTGGTTCCCTGGGCTGTATCCCCCCTCACACCCCGCTGGCTGTCCTCTGCCTGCTGTCTGTTTTTTTGAGTTGGGTTTGTGTTGTCCTCCCACCCTACTCGATGAGGGCTCTTCGCTGGGCTGTAGGAGAGCAGCCCTCTGTCCAGGAGGGAGCTCCTGTTCATACGCTTACAGCAAGATGTGCAGTCAAGAGCTGCCTGGGGGCCCTGCCCCCCTCCCCAAAACCCCTGTCTCTGCAAAGGGCCTGCAGCTTGCAGCTGGGGCCAGACAGGGCTTCAGCTCAAGCCTGGAGGCTCTAGGGCCTGTGAAAGGGAGCTGCAGGCCTCTCTGGCGGCTGTGTAGGTTGGTTTGTGTACCCTGGCTCAGAGCTGCTGCCTACATACTCGCCTTGTTTCCCCCGCCTCTAACAGTTGTGGAGCTGGATGCCACCCTCTGGCGGGGAGGTGGGACTCAGTATTTCACTACAGTATTTCGCTTGATACCTGTGCAAACAGGCTGGTGCTGAGAGCGGGAGCCTCCTCTGAGCCTGCAGGGTGTTCATCTCCCCTGTCCTGAACGTGGTGGTGGGCTCCTTGCATTTGCTCTCATCAGCCACTCCACTGCTGCATTTTTTTTGTTCTTCTGCAGCGTTGCTGAGGGCTTGCCCCTGCAGCGGCTGCCAGCTCCTGCCTCACGGATGTCTCCTGGGTTTGGATGCTCACTGAGTGAGCTCTTGTGGCTCTGAGGCTGCTGGTGGCCTGCCTGTGGGACAGCACAGTCACTTGGGCAGTGGGGAAGGCATTGCCCCCCAGGGCTCAGCCCCGTCCCCCCTGAATCCTGGCATGCTGGTCAGGGGACAGAAGCCGCTCTTGCTGAAGCTGATGGTGCTGGGCAGAGCCAGCCTCCCTCTGCGTTTGGTCAAGGTAGACTTCAAAGCAAAACAGTGGAGAAATTGAAGGGTGGCAGAGGGGCGCCCAATGCCTCACCAGACACTTCTGCTTCGAAGCATTATGCTGCTGGCAGAGGTTGAAGGGGAGTGGTGGCCTTGAGGAGCAGAGTGCTCTCCCAGCGGGCACAGTGCCTGCCCTCTGCACTCCAGCAGTATTGGCTCTGGGGCCTTCAGCTGACCCTACTTTGTGTCCCAACTCCAGACTGTTAATCTGTAACTAACGTGTTTTTTTCTGAAATTTTCAAACTGATGTATATTTTAAGACCAGAAATAAACTATTTTAAAAGTAGTGGCTATGGTGTTCTCTCTGTGGGTTAAGACCTGGACCAAACTGATCCTAAGCATGTGAGGGAGCAGAACCTCTCATGGTACAACATCCCAAGTTTGCTGAAATGCTTGTGCCACCCATTGCCTCCCCCAGGGAGAGCGATCCTCTGACCTGTAAGCTTTCCAGGTGGCTGTGAATTCACTGGTCACCCTCAGTGCCCACTTCAGCAATAGCCTGGTTCAAGGTGTTTGTGCAAATCAAGTCCTCTGTGTTGGAGGGGAGGTGCAGTCCCAGGGAAGGAGTGATGTGTGGGTTGAGTGGTGTTTTACTTCTGTAATTGTATCCAGGCTCTGGAAACCGCTCTCTGGGTCTGAATGTAGACTGTCAGCTCAGAGATCAGACTGAGCCTGCAGACCAGAATCCATTGTTCACAGCAGCACTTGTGTCACTGTTGACTCAGAAGCTGACAGCAGATTAAAAAAGGGGCAGACTATTTAACCAGGCAACTTTGAGAACCAAAAAAAAAAGGGGGGGGGTGGGGCAATTTTCGCATTACTTAAAGGCTAGGCTTGTCAAAACCTCTGCAATGAAGCTGCTTGTGCTGTAAGCGGCCTCAATGTTACTCATAAAATTCTGCCTACCCCATTTCAAGTATTTTGCCAGCTGTCCTTTTGTCTGATCTGTGTCTTGGCAAAGACCCTCACATGCTGATCTAGAATAGGATGAGGTGTAGCTAATTCTTTTATAATTTGTTGGTTTTCTTGAAGCCCTAGCTCTCAGAGTCACATGAAAGTATCAGTTCTCCATTTCAGAAACGGAGTTAGTGGAACATATACCCCTCTCATTGGAGTTAATGAGTTTTATAGTTCTAGTTGTCAGTATTTTGTGTGGGGAGGGAGGATTGGGGTTGAAGCTCTCAAAACGAGAGAGAGGGAGTTCCTGTAGGATGCTGATACAGACATTTGGAAGTGTTTCCTTTCTGTGTTGAATGGTGCTGCAGAGGTCAGAGGGCTGCGGTGAAATTTCCTCCATCTCCCAAGTTATGCTGCCTGTGCCCTTCTGACCTAGGTATATGCAAAGCGTAATGAAGGAAGAGTTTCTTGTTTCTTTGTCCCCATAATTAATGATTTTGTTTTGTGTTCCTTTGAGTAGCAGCTGCTGCCACAATTTAATCTTCCAGCCTAATCAGGACCTTGAAACACGATCTTCCTTACCTAACTCCGGCAAAGGGGCGCTTGGCCCAGCAGTGAAACCTGCAGCGCTGGTGCCAAACTCCCCGCAGATGGGCTCCAGCCTGGGGGGCAGCAAACGGAGCTATGCCCCACCTCCCTCCGGGGCCGGGAGGAGAACCTCCAGGAGGCCATTCGGGCTGGCAGCAGGGCGAGGGGCTGCTGCCCCCTGCCGGCGCCCCGACCCGACATCCTGCTACAGCCCCCCAAAATCCTGCCACCGGGCAGCTGCCGGTACCGCTCGGCCTCTGCCCCATCCGGGGCACTGAGTGATGGAGGCTCACGCCGCCACGAGTGGTGCCACATCTGTGACCTTTATAAAACTCTCACCGTGACAGCAGTACAAGCGATAGAAAGAACATCTCTTATACACATCTGAATAAATACAGCCTGTGCCCAGCGGGCACAGCCAGGTGTTGGGGTGACTGGGGGGGTAGAGGCAGGGCAGCGTGAGCTACACATGCAGCGACTGGACAATCACAAGCAGCCGACAGGGCGTGTGACAACACAGAGACATGTGTAGAGAGTCACCTGGACCAGGCTCCGGCGCTCCCGAGAGCCGAGGGAGGCATCAACAGGACGTGAAATGCGTTGAGACGACGGCTGGGGACAGCCCACCGGAGGCAGAGGAGCTGGGGGACGCACACTCCCCCAGTGGGCACAGTGCTCTTCTCAGCAGAAGCAGGCAGGGTAGCCCAGCTACATTTCTGTTTCTGCTAAGAGGCTGTCACCAAGACCTGATGTCATCAGGACCATCTGGGAGCTGGAATCTGTGGCGAGAGAGGGAGAAAACCATGAGCCTGTTGGGCTGCTGGAGAATGCAGTGCTGTACTCCAGCTCCAGAGGTGAGGATGTGGAATTAGAGTGCTGCAGGGTGGGAAGCAAACTGCTGAGAGGATTGTGAGATTAAGTAGTAACTAGGTCTACTCTGGCCACGCAGCAGAACAGAATCGATGTTTGGAGAAGGGGGAAGGCAGAGACGGCAGCAAGAGCCCAGGGTGGGGATCTGCGTTTGTTATCTTGGCTGCCAAGAAGAACATCAGCTCTGAACTCCCCCCATACACTGGTAGGTGATACTGGTTGTGCTGACCTAGCCATGCCCTCACCCAGCCCTGCACAGACCTTTAAATCTGCACTCACCACATCTTTTCACCTACAGAGACAGCATCCAGGTGGCACGGGCTGGCAGGCTGCAAGCCAGCCAAACCCACATGGGGGGGTGGTGTTGCCTTCCCAAGAGCAGGGAACGCAGCGGGCAAGCAGCCATTCTATGACAGTGGAGGCCTGGAAATCCTGACTTTCTGCGCTGCATGAATGGAGGGTTTGTGCAGCCCTTCCCTGTTTGCCTCAGGAAGGTGAGGGCAGCTTGCTGGCTCTGCGACGCCACAGAGCACCAGCCAGGAACACCACGACTCTCCCCACGCCAAGTGAATCAGCTGCAAGGAGGATGGGCACACATAGCAAGTAAGAAACTCAGCAGGGTACCAATTTCCCATCCAGAAGCCTTTTTAAACAGAGAAAAAAAGTTTTTTCCTGGATGTGAGGGGGGATATCTTTAGTGCCTGTGTGCTTCAGATCCACATTCAAAACTGCTGCATGGGATCTCTGTTTTGGGGATCAATTTCTGGAAACTGGATCGAAAACTGCCAGAGCTGTCAGTAAAGGATTTTTATAGCTCTAATAAATGAGGATCCAGACGTTTTGAGGCCCAGGGAGCGGCTGTGCTTATTTGCTGCTAGTCTGATATGAGAATTGGGAGGAGGGAAGGACAACTAAAGGTTAAAAAAAAAAAAAAGACCCAAAACTGCAGGATGACAGGGTAGGCGTGACAATATACAATATCATATATACATACACAATACACAACAGGCTACTGCTGTCTCCATAATATACCTTTTTTTTCCTGTTAAAAGCCACTGCACAGGCAGGCTGTGGCACCTGGCTAACCCCTTGCATGTTTGGGACGGAGATAGGAAGGGCTGATGCTGTGCAGATTGCAGGAGGTTCTGGAAGCAGTGAAGAATGACATGAGTTTTGGCTAGGATATCTGGCAAAGGCCCCCGAGATCTTTCATGCTCCTGCCCTTGAGTTTTAAGACTTTGCACAAAGATTTTGTTCCTGCAGCATCAGGAAAAACGCCTCTGAGGTACTGTTTCCACTCTTTGCAGCAGCCGCATTGTCCTTGGAGGCTGCCTTTCCAAGCGCAGCTCAGCCCAATGCTATTTAACATGAAGGTCGTGCCTGGAGGCTGTCTGAATTCCAGTTCACAAGGGAGAAGGGACAGACCCCATTCACCGACCCCACCACGAGAGACCAGTGGTGCTGAAAACACCCCAGACACCCCAATTCCTGCCTGTCGGCCCCTACCCCCAGCCCAGGTCCCAGAGCTCTTACTGTTCTGGCAAATCCAGGGGTTCTTCTCCCTGGCTGTGACTTCACGAGCCTCCGTCTCCTCTTCTTCCTCACCCTCTGAAAGCAGGTCAGAGATCTGCTGCTGCAGCTCGGGACTAATGTTGTTCTCTGCCAGGATGAGTGTCCGTAGGGCTGTGGGGTAATTCTCTACCATGTCCAGCAAGGTCTGTGCAGAGAGCAAGATAAACAAGCTGACAAGCAGCACAAACAGTAGCTAGGCTGAGCAGAAAGAACTTCAAAGCTCTGTCTCCCTGGGAACTCCAGCCCTCCTCTTCTTACCTCTGCCTTCCCTTGGCTTTGACCTCCCTTTGCCAAGCTTTCTGAGAGCCTGAGGGCTTCCCATCTTTCTGTTGGAAGAGCTGAGCCTGGATTTCCTGGCTCTATCTAAAGAAGAGGGCACTCCTCTACACCCTCCCCTCTTACCACTGGGAGCTGGGGCCCTGAGAAGACAGCCTGTGCTACCAAGCCTTGGCCACTATCTGTCCACAGAACTTTAGCTCTGATCCTCAATTGCAAGTCCAACCCCTTACTTCTTCCATGAATACCAAGCTACAAATAGAGCTGCATATTTCTCCCTGCTGCCTTGAGGGAGATCCAGGAGCTCTAGGTCAGAGCTGTGGCTTACGAGCTCCTCCTGTGGCCAAATGCCACGGGCCAGGGGAAAGCAACAGCAGCCCTGGGTGAAGGGAGGGAGGGGGGTGCATGTGGACTCAGGGAGGGGGATAGAGTCAATATAGGTTTTAGGGCCTCTATAGACAGCCAAGACCTACGCCCTTGAGATGTCAGTGGTGCTGTAGAGTAACTGTAGGCTCTCTTACCTGGGCTGACTGGTTGGTAAGTCCTGTTCCCTCCAAGTCCAGAACTTCAAGGGTTCGACTGGAGGCCACAGCGACAGCAAGCATCCCTGCTACCTGGTCACCTGTGGGAGAAGCAAACCAGGGCTGTGAGCAGTGCCTGCCTTCCCTCATGTAATACCACACACCCTCATGGGCCTGGGGCTGTCATGGAAACATCTTCTATGTATTTCTGCCATCAGACAACCTCCAAATATTTGTTATCTTGGGGGGAAAAAGAAAATCTGTTAACTGAGAAAGGAGACAAGGCAAAGGTGCACCATTATGGTTACAGGAGCAGTGACTAATAATCAGGGGAACATGAAGAAACACAGTTAAATCGTTTTAATTCCCTGAGGAACCATGTCTTCCCAAATCTCCTTCCTACTCAAGGATGTGAGGGCTTTTAACAGTCCCTGTAAGGCATCCCAGATGCAGAATAAGGAGCTGAATACCTCAGTCTGGGGGGAGGTTGGAGCCGCACAGGGGACCCTGCACCAGCTGACGGACTGCCTCCCTGGAAAGGGGGCAGACTTTTGGGGGTGGATGCAGCAGGACCAGGAGCATTAAAGATTGATGCTGGTGAAGAGACAAGACTCCAGCGCACTCTCCTGATATTCCCCGGTGAGTGCCAAGATACCATAAAACTGTGACACCTTCTCTTGGGAAAAAAAAAAAAAAAAGAAAAAGGCTGCTGTCTGGTAACACCCCAGGGGCTTTCCTGCCCAAGAGGAGGTCAGACAGGCAGGGCCTGGAGGGAGGCCCCCTTTCCAGAGGGGGTGAGGAGAGGAGCGCCCTGCTGATGCTGAGGGAGGCATGGCCTGGTCTCCTCCTCACCACCTTGCAGCAGAGCTGGAGAGTGTTGGTTTCTATGGCAACCAATGCCAGGCTCTCCTCCTCCTCCCTGCTCCACCGGGAAGAGGAAGGAGGGAGCGCGGGGACATACTGCATCTGCCAAGCCAGCATCGCTGCCTAAGGCTTTGGGAACAGGGAAGACGGGGAGGGTGAAACATGACGACACAGGCAGTGGAGTGGGCAAGGCACAACCTCCTTTCTGCACCTCCCCGCAGGGTGTGTGGCCACCTCACACAAGCAGGGCAGCAAGGCTGTCTTTCCCTACAGCCAAGGGCACCTGGCAGGGCGAACTCGCTGCCAGGGATCAGAAGGCACCTATGGGAGAAACTGCTCCACCTTACTGGGGCTCTGCTGCCTTTCTAGAGCTCCGTCCCCAGCCACCCACTGGCATGAATCGCACAGACGCTGAGAGGCAGGAGTGCAGCGTCCCCTGCCCCTCCTCCATGCCCCCCCAGCTTACCAAGGGGGTTGTAGTCCAAGTTCAATACGCGGAGCTGTGAGCTGTGAGCCACTGCAATGGCTAGGCGTCCCCAGCCTTTGCTTGTGACGCCTGGGTTGGCGCTCAGCGTTAGCTCTTTGAGGCCTGGAGAAGAGAGAGAAGCCAAACCAGAGCCTTAGGGTCACCAAAGCAGTCTCAGGCAAACTAGTTCAGCTAACCAGGACAGCTTTGAGTCATGTCCCCTGTACTCCAACAGGCTAAAAGGGTTAGTTTGCTCTGACAACCATCATCACACATTTCACTGATCAGTGAAATAAAATATTTCACTGCTTTCAGCAGTGTCCCTTCATTTGCCCATGCTGTGAGTGCCCCATTTCTCTGCTCCCCCAAACTGCGTCTCACCTACCCTAAATAGCAAACACAATGGAATCATGTAAGGGGTGTGTGAGGTGACTGACCAGAAGAAGGTGGCATGAGGTGACAGGTTGGAGAGAGGATAACAGGGACAGTAGGCTCTGAAGCCTGCAGCGGGGAGGCGTTGCCAGTTGAGATAACAGCATCAGCGACACTGTGAGCACACAGAGGACAAGGTGCTGGGAAGAGGAGGTAGAAAGCAGTTTGAAAGTCGGGTGAGAGGGGTGATGTTACCTCAGCACATGCCAGCTCTCAGCTTAACTGGCTTCTGACCACTGAATATCACCCCTTGTAAAGATCTGAGTCGTGATGCTAAGGCTATAACCACCCTATGAACACACACACAGAGTGGACCACAAGCAGGGACAATTCCCAGGCACTGACAATAAAGCCAAGTGTTTGGGTGGGGGCACACCATATATTTATGTATGGTCATTATCAACACACAACTGCAAAATAATACATTCACAGTCCAAGCTGGCCCCTCCTCCAGTTTCAAACACTACCGTCATGAACCAGAAGCAACCTGTTGGTCCCTCAGCTCCAACCTGCCAGCAGGACAGGTCGATAGCAGAAAGATCATGCCTGCCCGAGCGAACTGCTCCTCTATTGCTTGGCTTTTCTGCTTTACTTAAGTCAGAGAAAGAAATTTCTCATCCCAGGCAAACTATAGACCCTGTCTCCCCCAAGGCTGAGGATTCATTGCTGCATGCATCTGCTCTATGTGAAAGCTCCACCGGTCATTGTGCAGCCCACGGCCCCTGGTGCTTACCAGACTTGGCCCCGTCAGGTGGCAGAAGCCCACAGATAAGGTTGATGCCTTCATCACCCAGCATACAGTCTCCTAGATCCAGAGCCACCAGCGAAGGGTGGATGGAGAGAGCAGGGTTGAGGAGGGCCAAGCCTGCATCTGTCAGGGGACTCCCATGGAGGCTGTGCAGGCAAAAGGGAAAATTACTGAGCAGCCTTCTTCCTGGGGGCTAACTAACCCAGCGGGGAGGGAGAAGCAGACGAAATGAGGAGGATGACAAATCCTAACCCCAGGTGGGGAAAAAACGCTGGGAAGCCTCTGCTGCCGGGGGTGGGGTGGGTGGTCACACGGCCGCTACGGTGCCCCTCCTCTGCCGGCCGGGACGAGGGGGTCCAGGGGACGCCGGC
>VZSZ01001876.1:573596-608382 GCA_013398815.1 Ibidorhyncha struthersii
TGATGGGGAACGGGGAGGGCCCTGCGTTTCCTCAGCCCTTGCGGGCAGCTTCTGGGTTTGGAAGAGAAGCACAGATTCGTTCTGCACGCGTGTCAGGGGCCCAAAGAGAGTTCGGGCCTGAGCAGCATAAGCGATAGCGCTTGTTGCTCTTAAGGGTGCTGTTGGACCGTGTCTGTGGATCACCCTGCCTTTCACTTCTTGTAGTTATTTGTTAAAAAAATATATATATGGGGAAGGGTGTATGTCAGGCGCGAAGGTATATTGGGTGTAAGGGTATATTGTGTAGCTGGGTGTGCCAGAAATAGCACTGAAAATAGTCTGCGGGGCAATTATTTATGGGAGAGAAGGGACACTCTAGCTGGATATTCTGTTGGCACGTAGTTCAACTGTCATCTCATGCTGACTTGATCTCTCATCTCCCTGAGGTGCCAACGATGGCTGTAGAGAAAGTCTTTGTGTACAACAACACATCCATTGTGCAGGATGAAATTCTGGCTCATCGTTTGGGTCTCATCCCTATCCGAGCTGACCCTCGACTCTTCGAATATAGAAACCAAGGTGAGAGTCTTGGATCAAGTAGAAATATGGAAGGTTTCCCCCAAAGCAGGAAATCAGGGTCACGTAAATGGAGCAGAAGTGTGATTCCATAGAGGCTTATCCTGTACTCCCCTTCCCAGGAGATGAAGAAGGCACAGAAATTGATACTCTGCAGTTCCAGCTGAAAATAAAATGCAGCCGAAACCCTCAGGCAGCCAAGGAATCATCTGATCCTAATGAACTATATTTCAATCACAAAGGTGAGATCCTTCCTAAAAATAGGTGCATTTTTTTCTTTTTTGGTCTTGGGAGACGGGATTTGGTCTGTTCTCTCAGCCCTGTAAGCAGAGAGAGCTGATTCCCTCATTCTGCTTTTTGCCATCTCCAGTCCTGTACGGGTCAGCAACCTGTTTTCAGACAGCAGCTGTCTGGTGCTTGTGGCTTCTCTTTGCAGTGTACAGTAAACATATGACGTGGGTGCCCTTGGGGAATCAGACAGACCTCTTTCCAGATGCTGACTTCCGACCTGTTCACGATGACATCCTCATTGCACTGTTACGACCTGGCCAGGAAATAGATGTGCTTATGCACTGTGTCAAGGGTATAGGTGAGTCGTGGGTCCTGGGGCAGCGGGAGGAGGACTGTGAGTGCTTGGACTAGGGCACAGCTGTGTGAAGAGGAAGGGTGGAGAACTGGCTTTCCCCCTGGAACTTTAGGCCCCGCCATCCTTGTGCTCTTGTTCTCTAAGGCCTGCCCTCATCCTTTACTTTTAACTCGTCGTGCAGGTAAAGATCATGCCAAGTTTTCTCCTGTGGCCACGGCTAGTTATCGACTGCTTCCTGACATTACACTCCTGCAGCCTATTGAGGATGAGGCAGCTGAGACGTTGCAGAAGTGCTTTTCCCCTGGAGTCATCGAGATCCAGAACATCAAGGGTACTTTTTCCTGCTTTAAAGTGCCTTGTTCTTGACAAGCCTTAGCAGAGACTGATTAGAGACTAGAGCCAAACCTTGTCCAGACAAAACCACATTGTGATGTTGTCTTGCCGATCAGCAACTGTTCATGCTCCTCAGAGCCTGGTTTTATGGATGAGTGGCTGTCACATGCAGATGCGTTGGGTGATGAACTAGGATCTCCCTGAAGTGCTAAGGGATTGGGTGTCTGCCCGTAGAGCCCTGTGGCTGCTGACTGCAGCTTCCAGTACTGTTCAGTTGTCTGTAAGACTGGGTACTGAGCTTGCTCTTTCCAGCAGCTGAGTGTGGAGAAGGTTTCTTGTGTCCTGCCCAGTGGTATGTACAAGCTTTGTGTTTGGGTTCAAACTGTTCAAGAAGACCAGTTCTGTCGGGTTGGAGTTTCATGTTGAGCATGTGCTGATTCTTTATATTGGTAGCTTTGCTACCTTTGCTGATGCAGGAGTACGTGTGACCACAAGGCACACATCTGCTGCAGGCACCCATCTCGTTTCATCTTTTCCTCTTTAGGAAAAAAGGTGGCAAGAGTAGCCAATGCACGGTTGGACACGTTCAGCAGAGAAGTTTTCCGTCACGAGGGTCTGAAAAACCTTGTGCGCCTGGCAAGAGTGCGAAACCATTACATCTGTAAGTGCCCCATTTCCCACAGGACACAGAGCCCTGCTGTGGTTTGTGCAAAGCAGCAGACTGGCCATCATGTATAGCTGTGTCGCTGCCTGCCCCTTCCCTGCCACATCATGTTCCAGTGGATAACTACTGAGGTGTTGCTTTGGGATTGAATGTGTTTGTGCTTCCTGTGGCAAGTATAACCTCTTTTCCTCTGGCTGTGAAGATCTGGCTTGCCAGGAGTGCAGTGTAAGGGAAGACGAGGGACAGAAATGAGCCAGGTGTAGGCTGAAGCTGCCTCGTGGCTGTGCTGACTTGTGTCTTCTGTGCAGTTTCAGTGGAGTCGACGGGTATCTTGCCTCCAGATGTGCTGGTGAGTGAAGCCATCAAGATCCTGATGGGAAAGTGCCAGCGCTTCCTGAATGAGCTGGACTCTGTGCCTATGGAGTGACCAGGCTGTAGCTGGGAAGCATATCCCTGCACTGCTGTTCTGGGCTTCCTGTATCTGCTAGCAGGGGTGATTCCTCTTCCATAGGCAAGAGGTTTGAGATGGACTTGTTGAGTTCTAGGACCATCTCTTTGAATTTGTTTTCTGTTAGTAATGAGCCTCAGTGAGGAGATGCACTAAAATAAAGGCTTTTCTTTACAGCTGTCTCTTTCTGTGCTGTTCACAATTGTGAGACTGTAATACACAGAGAAGAAAGTGGCAGCAGGTCTAAAGATGAGTAATAGCATTTATTTTAGATTGCATGCAGTATGTCAAGGGGACATATGGTAGCATAGTAAAGCACTTTGCAGCAGGTCAGTAAGATTTAACAAGTCAGTATCAGTGCAGGACTGTTTTGCAGGTTTCTCAAAGAAACTCTGGGGTAGTTAATGTGTTAGGTCAGAGGGCTTGGACACCTCTCCTTTGAAGAAAGGCTTGGAAGTGTCCAAGGTCAGGTTGGACTGAGCTTTGAGCAACCTGATCTAGTGAACGATGTTCCTGCCCACAGCAGGGGGGTTGGACTAGATGGTCTTTAACAGTCCCTTCCAGCCCCAGCTGTGCTATGAGTCTCTGATACAGTACTGGACTTCTCTGTGCAAAGGTGGGGTTTAAAAAAACATGCTCTGTAAGGACTGACTGTCCCTTCTTAAATAGCTCAAGGTAAGGCATTTCTGCCCATGTGTTAGATTTGACAATACGTTCTCTCTTTCAGTGACTTGAACGTACTTTGAGCAGAACTGGATGGTGGAGGGCAAGTGACAGTCAAAGGCTTGTCTGCACCTAGGGCAGCCTGGGAGGACTTGCAAGGTAGTTGCAGTGGTGAGCACTACTGTCAGTCAGCACCGCGTAGGTCTTGGCTTGTGAAAGTCTCTTGACAAGCTGATGAAGAACTGGAACTTCAGAGAACAGCTGGGGGTACTGGTGTGCCCCGGTTGTTTAAGTCAATCCTCACTACAATGCTAGAGTTCAGGGTACCAAATCATACTTTTTCTCTACCTGTTTCACTGGGATAGTTACTTATACTGTAAACAGCCTTACAGGTGTTAGGGTGGATATGCTGTAGGGAATACACTTGGCCTCCTGGCTTCACGCCCAGCCTGTCCCATGTCACTACACTGTGTTGCAGACCCATGCCTTGCTTCCAGATTTTTTTAAAGACAGCTGTGGCTGCTTGTCTTTTAGGGCTGTTCTGGGAGCTGTCAGTGTTTCACAGCTGTGCTTGCTGGCTGTTGCGCCTCATCTTTTTTTCAGCAGGCTTGCGGGGACCTTGGCTGCTGAACACATCCCACAGCATCTCGTTCATCCACTTACCCTTAGAAAGGAGCGTTGGGAACCCAAGAGCTAGGCCTAAGTCCTGTAGTTTGTACCTCCTGGTTTAGAGCTCCTCTTAGGTAAGATACCTCACTAGGGCTTTTTGCTTGCTTAAAGCTTGCACAGCTCAGCTGTGCGGGACCTGCCTCACATGTATCAGGAACACCGGGTGTAGTCCCGGTGCCAGCGTAAACACAGATAAGTTCCTTTCCATTCGGGCTGTGGCTAATGCCTCATCAACACCATTTAGGTGTTAATCCCATTTGAAAAATAGTAATTTCTAGCTGGAGCCTTTCTGTTTAGACAAGCTGACACAGCTTCCATGCTGAGCTGGACTACAGCTGAGGCCTCACAAAAAGGTTTTGTAACAAAAACTTACATTGATGTTGCTCAGGCCCACTTCTTTGAGGGCTTCTGCTTTTCTTGTAGAGAGACCTTTCATGCAGCCTTCATCAGGTGAGGGGACAGATGGAAGGCAATAGCTACATCACCTTCCTGTGTTATTGAAAAGGTCAGCTGAGAGAGTTACAGCTAAACTACAGTACGATCACAAGACACTGCTCCTCCCTGCAATAGGTAGGGTTGGGCTTGGAGGCTACTTTAGTAGCGTATGCACCTTTCTGTGCTATTGCTTTGGATATATCCCATATTGCTTATGGGACATACCCAGGAATAGCCATGCCAAATGTTTGTTTTTTTTTCACTTTGGCAACGCTCATTCTTCAAGCTGTAAACTGGGACCTAGCGGCTGTTGTGGACTTAATATAAACCAGCTCTAAGTGACATATTATTACTTTTAAATGCAATTTTCCCCTTGCCTTTTAATTGAATTATGTAGTCTGGAATGGTTCATCCCCTCCCTGATAATTTATGTTGACTACCAGCAAAGGTGTTCCCTTTTTGGTAGCTGGAATAAGGAATGCTGAACAATCCTTAGGAAGGCAGTGGGGACAGAACAGAGGCCTCAGATCTTACTGAAACAGATAAAAGAATAAAAATGAAACCATGACACCATGTGTATGAAACTGGAATAGCTTTACTGACATTCAGAGGTGTAACACAACCAGTTCAGAGACAGCTTCGGATTTAAACATTCCTACAAAAAAGGTTCTAAAAACCATTTAAAAAAACCCCCTTGTGTCTAGCATGAAGTCACAGAATGTTAAAAATATCACAACACAATAAATACACCCAGCCTTTGCTAGAGCCAGGAGCCATGTTAGCTCAGAGGTTAAAAAAGTTTGAGGCCAGGAGGAAAGTGGAGGGTGCTGGTGGAACAGCAGGGGCAGGAAAGGTGTGTGGATTCCCAAGGCCTGCCCTTCCTTTCTGTGCTCCCACCCTTCCCAATCCCAGCTTTTCTGTCCAAATGGAGACACCACCTTCTCTGCCCACCACAGCTTATTACCTGTTCTGTCTCCTGGGTGGCAAAACTGCCAGCTAGCTCTGGACAGACCCTCTCAGCTCCTGTGCTAACACTAGGATAGATCGAGTGAACCATCTGTCATGTAAGAAGAACCAGCTTTGCAGACTGGAGTGGTCTGACACAGTCCCACCTCATCTAAAACCCAGTTTCTGACCTGGTTCCCCCCTGTAAACTGCAGTATAAACCCCACCCCTCCTGCCCCACCAGGCAATTCTCCAAGAAGTACCAGACTGGGTAAAAACACAGACTATTGTCACCTCCACAGCAAGAGGGTGAGGAGATCCCTTTTGGTTTGCAGGTGCTTCAGGTATTGGTCCAGATTTTGTGTACCCTGCACTGGCCATGTTCTAGTCTACAGGGCATGGTAAAAAAAATAATAATTAAAAAAAAATTAATAAATCTTTCCTGCTCCCCCTGAGAGATGTCCAAGAAAGGCTGGCACAAAGTAAAAAGCCTTCCATTTGGCTCTGGGTAGAACAAGCTCTATGATCATATATATATACATGTGCATGTATATATATGTATGTCAGTGTTTGCCTCCTAGAGAGCAGCTGCACCTTAAAAAGGCTGATCTCGAGGGAGATCCTAGAGCACTGCGAGGCTTCCTGGCACAAAGCCCTCAGCCCCAGGCTCAGCATCCTGGAGGGAAACAGATTCATCAGAATACCAGTCTGCCAGGGACCAGTGCCGATAGGCGTGGCAGGAGTGTCTGATGTGTTCCCTACAAAGCCTGGCTACTAGCACCCAGAGGAAGATTAGGGTAGCCCCTTGTCACATGGCGCACTACTCTGCCTTTTGCATTGATCCTAAACCCCAAGGGATGAAGAAGTGGAGCAAGAGCGACCCAAGGCTACAGCATGACCAGGTTTTACCTAACAGAGTCTATGGGCTCAGCTCCCACTGAGAAGCAGAGGTCTAAAGATGCTCATCCAGTGGAGGGGAGGGGAAGGAATCAGGAAAAGCTTAATAGACTGGTTCAAATGCCACGGCAGGCCCCATCCCAGGGTAGGGAGGAGAATGGGACAGGACCTGTAGGGGGCTTTATTCAGATGGATGCTGTGGAGGTGATGACAAGGAGAATCTAATGTGCTTACTATGAGGAGAGACAAAATATAAAGGGAGGAGATGGTTGCAGCATCCCAGGCTCAGGGCTCAAAGAGTGCAGTGAGGCCTTCTCCATCTTCATTTTCTAGCACGTCTGTCTCCAGTGATGGCTTCACCATTTTGAAGAGAGATGGGAGGTTCCGGATATGAACCTCCTTGCGGAACTGCTCCCCAAGGGGCTTCTGCAGAGGACAGGCAGGCATCAGTCATTACTGCCTTCTAGTCCCACTCAGCTCAGAGGCAGACCCCAGACTCTGAGCAACACCTAGGCCCAGACCCCGTGCTTGCATTTTGGGGAGTCTCAGGCCTGGTCCCTCCCAAGTGCCAGGGCACTAAGGTAACCAGCAGTGCACCAGCTCCCCAGCTTCTAACTCAGTGCCACCAGGCTCCAATGCCACCATTTCTCACAAAAGCCCAGCACCCACCTAGCAGCTTTGTTCAAACATTTTAACACCCTGTCCCCTGGGCACCTTTGTGCAAGGTACCCCCTGCCTCTCTGTGGAAAGTCATTGCGGGAAGGGCTGCTCAGTCTGTGCTGCTGTCCCCACTGTACCTCCAGGTTGAAGAGAGACAGAACACTGGAGAATATACTCCAACAGTTTCCTGGCTGGGAATGGGGGTGAGCTAGGGAGAGGCAGGCAGGCTGGCTGCCCCGGCACTTCTGCAGGGTACCAGCATGAAAACAAAACAGATTCATTTTCTTCCAGGATATCACCTACCCCAATGCAACCTGTGATGAGGCGCTTGAAATGATCCTTCCGGCGCTTGTCTGCCACCTTCTGCAGTGTTGGGTTGAGAAGCTTTGAATCAAACTGCTCCAAAGAGTCCCTCTGGATATCTGGGACCTGCTCCATCACTGCCTTCAGCTCAGCGTAGCGAGGGCGCTGCAGGGAGAAGTACGGTTAACACTGCTCTGCTAGAGGAGCAGCCCTGCCCTCCTTGGGGGGCCATTAGCTCCTCTGCCCCTTCCCAAGCAGGCATGGGATTAGTTTTCCACCACACCCCAGCAACCTGGTAGCTGGACAAAGAGCAGAATTTCTCACCAAGGCCTCGTAGATCTGGAAAGCCAGATGGACGAGAGCTGCCATGCAGCCATCGTGCTGCCCGTGTGTCTGTAAGCCCTTCAGCACACTTGTGAAAAACCAGGACACAGCATCGGGCAGGAGGTTTCCTGGAAGCACCTGGGGAAGAGGCACTGTCAGCACAGAAGCAGGATACTGATATATGACTGCCTTTCTGCAGCAGTTCGGTCTTCCTGAGGGAGAAGGTGCCCAGGGGTGAAGCAGCCATGCTTCTCACTACATGCAGAGCTTCCTTTCCCAACCCTGCCAGAACTAATCCCTTCTTCCTCACAGAGGTACCTGTTTGAGCAGCGGCCAGCAAAGCTGTGTTGTGGTTCTTTGGCAGGACAAGGTGTCCTTCCAGGAGAGGGATGTATAGGCAGTGATCAGCAGCGCGGTGCAAACATCCTGAAAAGGGGCAGAGGGAAAACAGTCAGAGGAACTATTTCCCATCTCCAGGGTTCATACCTGAAGGGAGCCAAGAAGCAATCCAGGGGTCCACAGGAGAGGAGGAGTACAGAGGTATCAGGATGAAGGTACTCGGCATGGCGGCTGTGCCAGCTCTGGCAGATTTTACAGAAAAAAAAAAAAAAAAAAGAAAAAAAAAAGAGCTGCCTGGGTGAAGTTCTTCCTCGTGAAGACTGGCACCCAGGATGGAGACAGAGCCAGGGAGTACCTTGGGGGCTGCATGCCCAGGGCCTCACCCACAGAAGGGGTGAAACTCTGTAGCTGCATTTTATGCTGGATCCCAAGCCCCATTTGCTTTGAGGCTTCTGCAACCATTAACAAGGCCCTTAACATGTTATGATCCCGAGAAAAGACTGTCACATTGGGGAATGCTGCAGCAGTCTACATCTCTGTAGCAACATCTGGCTGCACCCCAGGCAAGTGTGACAAGGAGTACAGAGAAAGGACGGCGGAAGTTGGAGCATGCACTCTTACCTCCTGCTTCATCAGACATTTGCCGAGCTCGGTGAGCTCTGCGCTGGCAGGGGGAGTCACCTCTGTGGCCATTGCCTCATCATCTGCAGAGCAGAGAAAAGGCAGCACTGTGAACACAGCCTCCTGAGGATTGAGGGAGACACAGGCAGGCACAGCGAGAACTAAGCTGAGAGCCAGGGGACAGCACACAGAATCAGTATAGTGGCACAGCTTGCCGGAACATCTCTCTCCAAGCACAAGGCACCCACCCTTTCTTTGTGGGGCAGGAAGGGCATCTAACTAGCTACCTTCAGCTCTCGGGAAGATCGTGCACATCCACCTCCTCTCCTCAGCCCTCTTCTTGGTAGCTTAAGAATCAGCAGCTCCGGCATGCTAACTGTGAACCCTACAGCACATTTGTTCCTAGGCTGTGTTTTTCTGTGACCCCCAGACACGCTGGCCAGGACAGAGCTGAAAGCATTGTACCACACCTATACCTCTCACACAGAACTTCCAGCAACAGGCCAGCCTCTCCTCTTAAGTAACGGGAAAAGTGCTTGCACACATCAAGGGGAAGATAGGCAAAGGTGGGCATTTACTCACCATCTCCGTCTACAGCAGCAGTAGTGTTATGCTCAACACCTTTCTTAGAAACACAGCAAACAGCTGCAAAAACAATTGCAGGTCAGAGGAGCAGAAAAGGGAAGATGCTACTTCAGAACATACAGAGATTATCCTACAGACTCTGATGGGCTGACAGCTGCTTCTGGTTCCCCCAGCTCTTACACAATATCTGAAGAATCTGAAAGCCCAGTATAAAAGCCAGTTACCGGCGCTACATGGAAGGCTGAAACACCTCACCCACAGCATCCTCCACACCTGCTGCACACTGGCTGCTTCAAACTACTGAGAACCAGGAACCTGCAAAACCATTTGAAGCCTAGAACCTGAGAAGAGCTGTGTTGTAAGGCAACAGGGCAGATCAAGAAAGGAAATATAATGTTAAAGACCTGTAATCTCAATGCAGTCAATTTTCCCAGCCTCTCTGCTCAAAGCCATGCTGGCAAAAACATGACATTGGAGTAAGGGAACACAAAGAAAGGAGATTGCTTTGGCGCAGGGACTCTTCCCTTCTGTCTGGCTACAGACATGGCAATTGCCGGCAATAAAACTGCTCTGCACTCAGGTTGTCCACAAAGCAAGGTCCCATATTGGGCTCCAGGGCACAGAAAGGGAGAACCCAGATTCCAAAGGAGGACACTGGACTGGACTACAGAGAGTGCCAAAACCACGGAGCCCTAAATGAAAGAAAGAAAACTCTCTTCTGAAGGTTTTTAATTGATCTCTTATTAGGTTTTAGCTCAGGTTTTGTCAGGGTTAACTGTCTCACACCTAGCTTCTAAAGATTATGTGAAAGTCATTATAGTTAACTTTTACTGCACATTAGAAACTCCCGTTGTCCCCTCTACGGCAAATTTCCCAAACATCCCAGGGGACCTAGTTTGATTTCACTTACTGATGAGATCCATGACTTCTCGGGTCAGCAGCCTGACCAGCTGTTCCTCAAGCATCTCCTGAGACTCGGGGTTGTCATCTGCAGCATCATCCTCACTGAGAAGAACAGGTTTTAGTGTGAAGGGAACTGATGTATTAAAGTATCCACTCCACCCAAGCACAGGGAATAAGTCACCATCAGGGCAAACACAGTGTTTCCAGCTTTCTGCTGGCAGGGCTATTCCCTGGGCAAAGGGCCACGTAAAAGACCAAAGCTCAATCCCACTCTCCCTTTCCCCCTTTCAGTACTCATATCAAGGGGTGAAAGCTTACCAGAGCATGCTTCGCTGGTTGATCACCTGCCATTTCTGAGACAACCTCTGTTCAAGACAAAAGGGAGGATTCAGTACCTTCCTAAGGAGCCATGCTGGACACAATGCAAAGAAGCCCAAGCTGACAGAAGCACAAGAGCTTTAAACACAGCTCTCATGCCAATTCCCATTTTGAATGGGACAAGAACTGCTACCAGCTGCACTGAAGACGCTGTGGCTATGCTGGCTGTGGGGATCTGAGTGAGCTGTCATGAAAATGAGAGGACACAGGCAAAAGAAAAAAAAGCCCACAAAAATTCTCAGAGCTGAAGGTTGAGGAGCTGATAGTCATAGGTTTGAATTCACAGCAAGGGGTACTGTGAAACAGCCAGGGTTCAATGCACCTCAAAAGCCCCCCTAAACAACATCAAAATCATTAAGCATCAAGACTCTGCCTTTGTTGCTGCTGGCTTTGGAGAGACAGATTCTCACACGTTGCTGCCAGCTGCTACAATGAGTCTGGGCTGCCAAGGAACAGGCATCAAACAAGCTGTTTTCTTACCACGTGCAGATAGGTAAAGAGTGGTCCCAGCATGGGGCAGACAAGGGTTTCATAGTATTCTGAAGGGCAGGAGAGTACCAAGGGCTTCACAAACACACCTGTACAGACCAGTTAAGGAAGAGACCCAGCGCATATGGCCAGCTGCTAGGCAGACTGCAGCACACCGCTCAAACCAGCCCATTCCACTGGGAGACCAAGCAACCAACACTTCAAATCCCACCTCCTCACAGCCTTGAATTAACAAGTGACATCTCTACACAGCAAGAGCATGAGGTATTCAGCCTCTTCCCCTACAGTTCAGCTGAGAAAACTGAGGGTGCTTTCCTGGCTGTGAGACTGAATGTCCAGCCTTGGAAAGTGGGCTGGGAACCCCAGATAGTCTCCCACACAAGCACAAAGTCTAGTCAGACACCCTACTGCCAAGATCCTACACTATCCAAGCCCCCTTGCCCCCCCCAGAAGGCACTAACCATCTCTCATGGTACTTCCAGGACCACACAAATCCTTTGCATTTATTCTCTCTGTCCCCATACACTGGTGTTTCTGCTCATGCCCTTCTAGGCTCTCACCTCATGCACACTAGGTGTATCCCTGTTTGTTTACCTTCTCCATCACCTTTCTTTGGCTTGGCCATACTCATGCTAGGAAGCCAGCAGGTTTTCAATTTACATGCTCAAAGCCTCCCTAGGTGGGCTGAGACAGTGACGAAAGGATACGGAGCATGGGACGCAGTCTGTAATCAGGAATGTTGTTGAGGTTGATGAAAGCTGAGCTGAGGAGCTGGGTGGCGAGACCCTCAACAGTGTAGAAATCCTGTTGCATGGAGGGGCCTGCATTTCCCAGGATGTGGAAACTTCAACAGAAAACAAGTTAGTGGCAACTCTGCTAAAAAACAGGTAACATGCCTCGGGCCTGCAAAGGCAAGTACTATCATCTTGAGATTACATAGTTACCATGTTCTTAAACAAATACCATAGAGGAATTTTAGCATGGTATCTCTTTTTTTCTGGGATACCTGCAGAGGGACAATTAATTAAACATTTAAGCACTAAAATGCACTTTTAAGTGCTGATATATCCTACCACAGAAAAGTGGCAGAGAGACAAACCAGGTCAGGATTTCAGGTAAGTCCTCCAGTTTGACCACCTAACTGCAGAAAAGCTGAAAGCAGATCCACATTTTGAGGTACTTTTTCCAGGGACTGTGTTCCATGTGTATGCAGTAGGTTATAACGACCCAGTGTAGTTCACCACTGCAACTCATACTTGGACATTATAGGACACAGCTCACATGAAAAATCTAACTTTAGAAGAAGTCAGCACCCAGCAACAGCCCACTGCTCCAGCTGTGCAATGTTGGATTGTGTGTGGGATATCTGGTGCTCTTACCAGTTGTCGTAGAGGGTACAGAAGAAGCCCTGCATCCTTTCTAAGACTGTTTTGTAAACAGGAGAGTCATACAGCTCCAGCAGAGGCTGAGGGAGACCTGTGGGAAAGAATAAGCTTCAGCTATAGTAATGAGAGTACATAGACCACCTTCAGAACATGCTGGGCAGGCCCCAACCAGCCTGATGGCAGTGAGGGACGTACTTGGCAAGATAAACATGCAGCCAAATGGGAAGAGGTGCAGCAACCCTGGGGCAGAACCTCCCCTCAGAGGTCAGCCAAGTTCAGGTCAGTTGTACCTAGAGCAGCGTTCCCACTAAGGTTGTTATAGCCCCCTCATTTCTCGAAAGTAGAACTTACTGGAGCTATCAGAACCCAGTCAAAAGCAAAGCTGACAGTTGTGCAGCTCCTCTAATTAGTCCATCCTTTCAGGTTTGTAATAATCTCTGTTGGGACACAAGCTACTGCTGAACTACAATATTGAAAAGTTTAGAGCAGAGATCAAGGCCCTGCTGCTTTATGTGCAGTGGTTCACAGGCAGAGAGTTTATAGGTCACAGAAAACAGGTAAAGGAAGTATCTCCTCATTTTACAGGTAGGAAACAGAGATAAGACAGAGCAACTTCCCCAAAATATTTCACTGCCTGTCAGAACCTGAAATTAAACCCCAATTCCCGAAGTCATGGTCTACACTTTATCCATAAGGCCACCCACTTCTCCTTGGCTGTAAAGGCTTCTGTGTTCACAAGCTCAAACCTGTTTTAAGACAGTTCCAAAAGCCTCTTTCTAATACATCATCTGGAAACAAAAGACAGGGCCACACTGCAGGACTCGGCTCTTGCCCTCCAGGACATGTCTCTGCACCAGCACTCAGTGATCCTGCTGAGCACTAATTCTGCTGAAAGGCAGACAATTACAGCAGCCCCCAGTCTCTCCAGCCTGAAATGCCACGTTGCAGAGACCACCACCCAGCTGCGATAAGCAATTTGGTAGGGTACCCTTAATATCATGCAGAAGAAATCAATTTGTCTGAGACCAATAACTGATTTAAATTCTTCATTTCAGCAGGTTCAAATCATAGCTGAGCTATGAATACTACGACGACGCTGGGTCTCCGGCCCCTCTTCACTTCCACTGCTATTGCTGGACCGCTATCTCAAATACATCTGAGAATCTACCCACACATTCCTCCTGAAGAGAAGCTCCTTACCTAGGATGGCATTCTTCTCCACCTCCAGCATGTCTAAGGCCTTTGCAAATGTTTCGCCCATCCTAGCCACCATCTCTGGCATGTAGAGATTGTTGTGAGTCCTGAAATAGAAGAGCACTTGGTTTATACGCATGTGGGTCAACCCCTTTTGCCCTTGACAGTGGGATCCTCTCCTTCAGCTTGTGAACAGCTCCTCTGAGGCAGATGATGAGGAAGGTGAGACCAAGCACGTGTGCATGGGATCCCCCTTCCCCACCTGCAAAAATATTGGGGAACCTGACCCAACAGAGACATGGAGTGACTCCACCTCATGTCCTGAATTCTCCTGGCTGCCCCTTCCACTTATTTCCGTTCACCCCACCCCTTGCAAGCACTTGCAGTAAAAACTCCCAGCAATTCTCCAGACAATGCTGGCAACAGCTTATCAGCTTGGCCAAAGGGATCAGAGAATGTATTTTAAAAACTGACAAGACACGGATTCCGTAATCTCAAAAGATCTTCTGCACCTAAGGCCCCTGCAGAGGGAGGGGCTGTTTCAGCTCCAAAATACACACGCTGCCCCCCAGGGATGGGTCACAGTCCCCAGAATGGCAGGTGGCATTGGAGGGACACTAGGGAGAACATCAGTCCGATCAGATGTTACTCGTGGCAGACACATGTGCCCCCTGGACAATGCATCCAGCTGGGAACAATTCCGCATCATCAGGAGGCGGCCACGGTCAGCTCTCCACGAGGGACACCAATTCAGCCACGGGTGGCTGGTTCTTGCCATCCAGGCCAAAATGGGTCCCCTCTTAGCCAGGGTACTGACACTCAGAGCTGGATTCGGCAGGGGGTGTCTCTCTCACCTACCTCTCTCCTTTGAGACCTCAGACCTCCACTCTGGGTGTCGCCAGCTGCACACAGCACAAATCCTGCAGCCTCCTCCAAAACTGCAATGCCATTGTACCTGCTGCTAGAGGTGATCAAGGGCAACTCAGTATCTCCCCCTAGAGCAGCGTTCCCAAAGCAGGGGGGTACATGGGAATGGCTGGGGGAAGGGAGCGTGGACAGACCTCAGTATGTTCTCCAGAGTCTCAGCTTTCACTCATGTCTTAATGATTTTTTAAATTTTTTTGGTTTTGTTTTTGAAGGTCTATGTTCACAATCCTGGCAACCCCAACACAGTGACATCTGCGCCTGAGTTTACAGAGAGCCTGAGTTAGCTCCGAAACGGCAACTATCCCATTTCTCTCTGCAAGTGTTAAATACTTCCCTGCTCACTGCACGTGAGGCAGGCAAGTATGTAAGTTTCATAAGAAAGAGCTACACAAATGACTTCTTAACGACCCATACTCTCATTCTGGGCTGGATCTAACACCATGCAGCAGGCCTCAAAAGGGGCACAAGCTGGCTTTACTTTCCCAAGAGGGCCAGGGAGCAACCCAGCCTCCACAGAAGTTTGGATAATGCTGTTCCACTGACTCAAAAAACTGCATTTCTGCTTGAGGCTACCCTGAAACCTAGCTACCAAAATCATCTCCTCTTGTACGTCTCCTGCCTGCTCCATGCCAGTGTTGGCTTCCCATCATGCTGGGCAGAAAGGCAGTGGGGCGAACCCAAGGACCGTGGAATTGCAGGGCTGAACCTTAAAACCCCACTGCTCTAACCCCAGCAGGATGGCCCAGTCAGTCATCCTGAAGCTGTGCTCATGGTCCTTAGCTGTTTCAGAGTCCTTGAAGCATTTTCTCAATTTTGACAGTTGGGAGGGCAGATGTTCGCTCACAGGCTGATCTCAATTAATACTTTAGCAAGGTCCCAGTGGCAATGGAGAGAAAAATGGCTAATCAGCTGCTCCCCACAGGAGTTAAAAATGCATCCAACAGCCCTCGTACATGATGAAGACGTAGCCCCTAGGCATGTTCCAGCTGAGACTCTCAGCAGTGAGCAGCACTCCTGGGCATACCACACACAGGAAAACATGGAAAAACAAAATTCCAGAGACATTTATGCTTTTCAAAAGGCAAGCAAAGGATATGGCAGGACTTGGAGGAGTGTATTTTTAGTGATGGAAAGAGTGTCTGATGCCTAAAGAGATGGCTTGAAGACCAGAAGATGAGTCCTCTTGGACAATCCATGCTTGAAGAATCTTTATCCAAAGCTGGAGCCATCTACAATGAAAATGCCTATGGCATCCATGTCTATCCAGTTCTTTCACCAGCATTAATGCATTGATAATGTCAGCATCTCATCAAGAGGAGCTCCAAAAAAGCCTTTGTCCATGCAAATCATTTGCTGACCCTGACCAGTCCAACTGTAACAAAACACGAGCAAATCCCAGCACAATAAAGGTGCTGCACCAATCAGTTCACGAAGCTACCGACTCCAGAAACGCGCCTTTATCTAAAGGTGGCTGGAGATAATGACTTGGGTTTAAATTCAGGAGAGAACAATTAAAGCTAGAACCTAGAAAGCACCCAGATGAAATGAGGTACCACAGAGGACAAGAGAATCGTCAATCAAAAAGCTGCAAGCAGTGATTAACAAAGCAACCTCAAAATAATTCCGTAAATATAGCTAGCGAGACAGAGACAAATAGGGGTAGGCACAAAAAGATGCCACTCAAAGCTACCTTATTTTTCCTTGTTACCTGGATTCCCTCTCATTCCTCTCGGCTCTTTGGTGTCATCCATGACCTACCTTCAAGCTACTTACCTTGGCAAAAGGTAATGGCAAAAAACCCTCCCAAAACAAAAAAACCAAGCAAATGGCTTAGCAACTTTCACTGCTTCTGTCTGCAAACACAGCAGCAGAATGCCACACAACATCCAGAGAGCAGCAGACCCAACTGCTCGGCCTGCAGTTTTTTTGCATACTGGTGCCTGACTTGCTGTTCAGTTCAGCTGCTCAGTATGATCTGTGCTGGCGTTACTTGCAGATCTGCTCACACAGCAACCAACACAATCTGTGAGGACTTCCACATCTGCTTTCTGCATAAGCACATGAGCAATACTGGTCCTCGCTTATCCCCACAGAAAGCTGCCTTATGGCACAGAGCTAAGAGAACCATCCATCCCCAAGTAGGAATGCAGCTATGTTCTTGAAGGCATCCTCAACACAGGCAGCTTTCCCACCAGCCAGCATTCCTCATATCCCTATATTTCTTGCCTGCTGACAGGCTGCTACAGATTCCATGCTCTGTTGTGTAATCCATGTTAAAAAGGGCCTGAGGAAGCAGTATATTGGAAAAGGCACTCAAAGCCAGCGAAGAACACACCAGAAGCTCCGTAGCACAGGCTCCGACTTCTGCAGGACGTAATCATCATCAACATTTGCACTGAGTAGCTATGAGTTTGCAGTTGTCACGCAAAGAGGCCTCTACGTTCAGCAGCAGCCAGGAAAGGTATGAAGTGGAGGATCTACTGCTCTCAGTACATCAGCCGTTGGCTTTTGTTTGAGCATCCAGCCATAAGAAAATCCTGGATACCTCTGAGTGAAGTACAGGCCACTCCATGTACGATACTACCATCTGCTCAGAAAATATTTTGAGCAGCAGTGGAGGTGCTCAAACACCACAGATGCATTATCTCAAAAACCAGCAAGGGAGCCTCTTCCTTTATGTTGATAGGGAAGCATCAGCAACAAAGCATAGCTCGTGCACTTTCCTGGAGGTGGTAAACAAGCACGCACAGAATTTTTGATTCTTTACAGATAGTGCAGTAGGAGTTTGACAGAAAACAGAGTTTGGTAATAGCCTCCTAAGCTTGTTGTAAAAGAGATCCCAAGTGTTTTCAATAACACATAAGTTCTGGCAAGAACAGCAATCGCACAAGCAAAAAGTCTGTCCATTGCGGCCTGTTCAGACCTTGGGCACTGGTTTAGTTCATCTCCCACAATATGGAGCACGTTCCAGGCTCTGGAAGAAATGGCATGAGGCTACTTAAGCAAGTCTACCCAACCTCTCCCAAAAGCTCACTGATAGGATCTTCAGCCTTCCAGGATAAAAGGCAAAAACACTTCAAGCACAGCTCCACAGCCAAAATGGTTCAACCACGGCCACTGGACAAAGAATCACTGGGCTGGGCTACGCAGAGCTTTGCGATGAGAAACACTGCTGGGGTAGCCCAAGACAGCACGTGCTTGTCTTACCAGTCCAGCATATTGCTTCTCACTGGAAGCAGCACAGTCCTGAGCTCAGTGACTACCAAACATACCTGATTACACAGAGCTTGAGTAATAGGGACCCCTTCCTCACAGACCTAGGAGGTGGAAAATCTAAATGGATTGGAAAATGCTCCTTCCCAACAGGCTCCTCCCAAGGACAGAGCCTCAAGTTTTCATGCATACAACATGTAGCATTATCTCACAAAACTGTCTCAGAAGCTTGGCAAAATCCCAGTGTCAGCAGTTACCCTGAGACAGATTCCTCCTTTATAGTCCTGGGAAATGTGTTATTCAGGATTCCCCTTTTCTGCCTTCTCTTGCTCCCTCCTCTGACTGCCCCAGATGTACACAACACCAGTGACGTGCAGAGAGGCACTGCAAGGTAGCAACAGCCTGAGAGTATGCATCCACTGATTTCAATAGCAGACAGCGCTTCAGGAGGCTGGTGTTCATGTTCAGCTAAACCAGCTTAATTTAATACTGAAGAGAGAACAACACAAACAGGATGCGATGAGAGCTGGGACTGCCCTGGTGGTGACTGGAGAGGTGGCCTTGTAGGGGCTGAGGGCAGAGCAGAGATGTTAGTCGAGAAACGATTAACTGGGTGGCAGATTTATAGCAGTGGAGGTGGGGGAGGCAACCCCAGCCCAAGCTCCCATTGGCTTTGATGGACTCTTGTAGGCCAGGCCAATGAACATTCAGAAGGCTCCAGTTTCCCCAGTGCCATTCCCCACTGTGAACAGTCAGGAACAGTACTTGGGCACCTGCACCAGCCTGTGTTCCTGCTGGCTTCACTGGGACAACATGCTCTGAGCATACCATGTATTTATTACGCTTTGATTTCAGAGAGTCTTAAGTCAACATAAATGATTTCAAGTCAACTTGACTCACCTTATAAGAGCAAGTAAGTTGTCAAGAAGCTTCAGGACCTGCTCAGTGCAGGGATTACGGTAGATTGGACTTCCGCTGGGCATGTATCCCACCAGGAATCCTCCAGCTTTTGCCTCTTCAGTAGCAGCAGGCCAACGAGCTCGTTTCACAACTCCCAGAATGGTGTACACGCAAAAGCTTATCTACAGCAAGAGGTGTGGAAAGAGTTTCTTAGCCAGAACACAACCTGAATAAATAGGTTTTCAGAGAAACTCATCATCATCCCATCCCAAAGGGATCACTCTACAATGAGCCCAACCTGGTGATGGGAACAAACTCGTGGGGTTTGCTACCAAGAAAATGCAGCAAACAATCATGCTACATTCCATCATCTTCAGTGACCCTTCACCATGGCAGGACAGCCTAGGAACTGCATACAGTCTCATGAATATGCAAGAAACCATGCAAATTGCCCTCTAAAAGGAAGGGCCTACACTATCAGTCCCTCAACATCTTCACATGCCAGGACAGATTTGGAGATCTGTGATGACACAGCGGTCAAATTGCATTAGCACCAAATCACAAGCACAGCTGTGCGGACTGCATTTCAGTGTCTTCTACAGACCTAAAGATAGCAACTCCATCTGCAGTCTGTCCAAGAAGTGAAGACATGTCACTAATAACTTGAAAAACATGAATCTCCTCAGATGAATTTTAATTATATTTCACGCTGCAGTCTTAGCATGACCCTTTCCATACTACCTGGCTTGAAAAGCACAATTCACCACACCGTATTTCCAGAAATCATTTAAACCAACTGCTCCTCCAAAACCAAACTCTGACACCCAAAGAGTAGGGAATAGTGTGCTTCAGTCTGCTGAATAGTCTGGTTTTTGCAAGGCTTACTACTGTAGCTCAAAAAGGCAAAAGCCAGCCTGCTATTCTACAATCTGAAAAAGCTACTGATCTGCACCCTAAAAAAACAGCTGATCAGGTGAGAATTTGTGTGTAACCACAACAGAACTGGGGGATGCAAGGAAGTGAGTCCTCTCTTGCTAAGGATTACACACACCTCCCCTGGTAACGATACTCACTCTAGAGCGGTTCAGGCCACTAGGATCTTCCAAGACTGGATCGGCAATTTTGTTGTCTGCACCCACGTAGGAGATAAAGGCTTCAGGATCCAAGAGGACTCTGGCATCAGCAAAAGACAGCAATGGGGATTACTGTCTGTACCAGGGAATTTGAACAGAGCTTTGCACTGGTAATAAACATCTTAACAAATACAGAGCAGGCTAGAGAGAGACTAGATAGTGCTCCACACTGTACGCGGGAATATGATAAAAAGCACCAGAACTGTGTGCACTCTCCAGTCATCTCCAGTTCTCTTGGGCCATAGCAACCTAAGACCTTTCAATCTCTTACGAAGACAGCCCTGCTGTGAAAACTCTCATGCATGCCCAGCTGCCTAGGGCTGCAGGACACCTCAGCTTTAGTAAGGAGATCTCAGCTTCCTAGCTTCTCCTGGAGATGAGCAAAGCCATCTTTTACTTCTCATTTTCTGCAAATGCTTTGAGCATGCTGGGAAGTGTTCCTCTATCATCTTAAACTTCAACTTGTACCCAGCCATTTTTAACAAACAGCATTTAGATTCAGTCAGCAGTTTCTGAACTGCAGGAGAGCTATTAGCACAATGACTGCTCAGAGCACAGGAAGTCATGAGGCACCCCACCACCCTCATATGGTTTGTGCATTCCCTTATTGGGCACGACTTAACCTCTGCAACACATCCTGCTCAAAGCTCACAAAAATGACCAATACCTCTGCATCTCTGGGGAGAGCCATAAGCCAGCAACAGGAGCCATAAGTTCCTCCAGGAAAGCTTTCTGCCGCTCATAGTCCTTGAACTGGTTGCTGATGAGGACGAGGGCCTCCATAAGGGCACACTTCTCCATCTGCGTCAGAAGTAACTCATTGGAGAGCAGCTGCTTCACGTGGTTGTACAACATCTCAAAGTTTGGCTAGAAAACACATCCAAGTGGAAAGGCGTCATGCATTTGGTGTGAAGAAGGGCCACTGGGGGAGGCAGAGGTGGGGTGTACTGTACTATGCAGAACAGTTGGAGGAGCATGTCTAAGTTACCTTTTCTCTACATAGTCATCTCCTCCTCAGGCTCAAGTTTCTCTGAATGTTCAGTCTAAACGAACCTCTTTTCTTCCCTAGCCCTCTATCATCATCCTGAATCCAGTTTACTTTAGTCTCCAGAATGACTGAAATAAGCAGAGGAAATCTCTCTCTTCTAGGCAGTCATATCCTGTACAGCCCTGTCCCACCTCAAAATAGTTCTGGTGCTTTTATTTGCTCACAGGAAATACCTCGCTCCTTTGGCTTTCAAGTCCCAGACTTAGGAATCTTCCATCTCTTTGCTCACAACTCAGTTAATAATGATTCACATGGTTATCACTATCTCCACAGGAATGGTTGACTTTCTTTCCTACCCACTCTAGTCACAACCACGTCTTCCTGTGACTGTATCAGCATTAGCAATCATCCCCTTCAGCAAAGTCATCTGAACATATTATAGGGCAGCTCTGGACCCTTGGCTCTTCCAGTGAGGATGTCTGGCTGGCCATGGGAAAGAGAGCTGTAGTTCAAGGACCAGTAAAGCGGGACAAAGACAAACACACCAGTTATAAGCAGCTATTGAAGAATGCAGACTGGAACCCCTAAATTACCTTAACTAGCATCCTCAAAAAATATCTTTGTTTAAACTAGCAATGTCCTGTGGTGCTCCCGTAATCCTAGAGCCACCCCACATAAACACAGCTAAAGAAAGGAGTTCAAAGTTACACGTTGCATGCAGGCTGTTTAGTTCAGCAAAACCAAACACTGGCTCCTGGATTTTAAACATGTATGGTTTTTCTAGTCTCCTCAAGCTAATCCAGAAAACAAATACTCTCCTCTTGGTCCTACATTCTCTTAACAGAAGAAAGTCTGGAGATTAGTCATTGCTACCGTCTTCAGCTAAGGAATCAACTGAGACCACAAGTGACAAAATGGAGACTCAGCAAACATTCCAATAAAATGAATCTAGCGCTGCTTGTATTCTCCTCATCATCCCTTTTGCATTTAACTCATCACCTTTTCATTTAACTCATCACTTTACAATTCAACTCTTCAGAAAATTTTTGGGAGCCGGTGGGAAGAAGGGAGGTGCGGGGAATAAAACACTTCCCCATTTATGCAGCAGGAGTGTTTCTTGGAAGAAAGACAGAGGCTGTAGCCAAGGAAGCTGAAGATCCCACAAAATGTAGCTGAAATTGAGGCAAGACTCTTCATGATGGAGTTGAATTTACATACCAGGACAAGCTGAGGGTAATCCCGACACATCTTTATGATTGAGGAGCATGCATGCCTTCTTACATTCTTCACTGCTCGAGTTCTAGGAGCCTGGACAGACATAACAAACTTCAATGCAACAAAACAAAAGTTCAGACAAATGCAGGGTATCTTCAAGAGACAAATGCATTACATACAGTTTTCTGCACTGTTGAATACAGATCAAAAAAGCATTCCCACACCTCCCACCCCAAACAGTCACACAACCACCAAATTTCCTCTGGAGCAGCAGCCAACCCAAGAAACCCATGTTCAAACAAGCTGTGCTCAAGGAAAGAGGAATGCCATGGATCTCACTATTTCAAGACTCCAAGCACTCCCTAGGTGCAGCTTTACAGCCATCCTTCACAGCCACATATACCAACCACTGAAGAGTACCCACAGCTAATGAAGGGATTTCACTCTCGGAAAGTCCAATGCAGACTTTGGGACTAAGTGCACTGGTGTTACACCAACACCGGTGGCCTTCTAAGTTTGTGAGCCAAAGCTTACTAGGCTGTCAACCGAGAACAGATCAGTTGTATCTAGACTTCCCAACTGTTTCCAGGAGCAGGACTATACTCGAGAGGCTACTACAGCAGAGTCTTCAGACTCAGCATGCTCTCAAGCAGAATATGATTTGATCCAACTGTTATAGCTTATTAGTAGAGAATAATTCAGACATACCTTACTTTCTTCTATAACTTCAAAGGTAACTGAAGCAAACAGCTGTGAGAAAAGGGAGGAAAAATCCAAAACCTCACGTCATTTGTTAACATCTAGCACTCGCATGTGTTTTGAGCTCAAGGAATAGATCATAAGACTTCACTGCAATTTCATTAAAGTCAGTGAAGAACCCTTGACTAAGCTGACAGATGAATCACCAGCACAGTGAGGCCTTGAAATAAAACATGGTGTTTACTGGCCAGAGTGTGCACTTTAGATTTAACCGTAGGAACTACAAAATTTGTGTTATTTGACATCGTTTCGTCTTGAACAAGACTCAGTCTCAGTTTTTCCCATCTTTAACATGAAGAATAGTCCTTCCCTGACAGTAATGCCAAGATGATTAACTCCTGTAGTTTTACTACAAGGGCCTTGCACCACAAAAAGCCTACTTGATTTCAGCATTGTCTGCAAGTACCTACCTTGGAAAGTACTTGAGGTAGGTATTCCGGTCGGTAAGTGACAAATGGGAAGAGAGCAGAGACATTGGTGAGCACGCAGGACAGGATGAGAGGATCCTTTGTTTCAAAATTAAGGACAAGCTGCAGCAGATCTATGCCATCATTCACTGGGATTTCCTACAGAGGCATGAAAGGGAAAGCAGAAGGAAAGAAGAAAGGAGGCAACACTCAGTACTTCAGCCTGTAGCACACATCCTACAACTCCTAGAGCCAGGCCACGGAGCTGCTGCTGTCATATCAGACCTCTCAGCTGAACACAACTGTCCTCAAAGCAGAAGGAAAAGCAGTAGAAACCTCAGTTTAACCGTGTGCACTTGCTGAAGGGAAAAAGGACAGCAGCATTGCCATGGTTGGTAGGGTAGTCTTGAGTTGTCAATCTCAAGTCCCTGTACTATTGCTCGCGCCTCTGGGAAAGGCAAATTTCCTCTCTCAGTTTGGCTCCCAATTCTCGTCTTGACTCTGTCCAACAGATTCCATGCTTAACCAACTATATTAACCTATATAATTAATTTACTGTGATTAGAATGATGAACTAAAGTGCATGAGTCTAATCTAATATAAAAATCAAATCAGTCTACATCAGACTGAGAAAAACTGCTGTTGAATAAAAAGCAGAGAGAAATTGCTTCTGACCTCCTACTCCCTGAGCACGAGTTTCTCTCATTTAGTTAAAAATTAAAAAAAAAAAAAAAATCTAATGAGGGGATGATTAAAAAAGAATAAACTTAGGAAATTTCTGACTAAGCAGTCCTCTTCTTTTCTAGCAAGATGCTATGTCAAAGCACGCCACCTGAGCACTCTCCTGTGACTTCTCATGGCATAGCGTCCAGAACCAAGACATGCCTGACAGAGTAAGCCAGGATGAGTTTGGTTCCATCTAAAGATGGGTCACTACTCCTCATGAGAACTGCTCACCAAACAATCTGGGTTTTCACATGGAGGCAACTGGCTACTACAAACTTTTCAAGGACAACATAGCTGAAAAGAGCCACTCTTGTCAACCCAGAACAAGCCAGGAGAGCAGGGAAGAGCATCTGGTACACATACGTCTTTATCCAGGGTTCGAAACATCTGGCTGATGACACTCTCTGAGAAGAAGGTCATGGCATCCCACTGCACAAAGGATGGAGAGAAGATGGAGCAGAGACCTTCGCCTGTCTTAGCTGAAAGGAAGAGAACACTGGAGCTCTCACCATGCTCCTCTCCACAAGCACAACACCAGACTGGTAAGCTCCCGCGCTGCAACATCTTAGCACTCACAAGTATTTTGATCATACAGCTCTCCCTGCAGATGCCTGGCACGGATACACTGGGGGCAACTAAGGTACTCCTGTGTGATTTGCCTCATTCCAGTGAAGGCTCCTAAGACATAAGTCTGACCTTTGAGATACTACAGGGAGCAACACCAACACGTCACAGAAGGGAAAAGGAGGAAGACTGCATTCCCAGACTTGGCACTGCAGGCAAGATTGCCCTTGGTGTGACCTTGCAGAGCACCAAGTGGCCTTCCGTCACAGGAGGGAAAGCAAGGTGACTGACGGAGGGATTTGGCAGCAGAGAAAACTTCCCTGGACAAAAATAATATGTTACAGAGAAAACAAGGCCCAAATAATTGTAAAACTGTATCAGAGGGACAGATGCATCTGTTTTGCAGAGAGATTTGGTTAGCAAAAGGGGAAGCCAGGGGCTTTACGTTAGCTATTCCACAGGTAGACTGCAGAGCGTTAAATTTGGGGTGGGGTGGGTTTGATTTGATTTTGCTTTTAACTTGTAAAGACCTTAAAAACCTAATGTTGAGTCTTGGCTCCCCCTTAAAAAAAAAAAAAAAAAAAGAAGGCAAAGAAGTTTCTTCTTGGCTTGAATTAAAAACCAAATCCCACATCCCTATTTTTTTTTTTTTTTTCAGGTAACTCACAGTTCATGGGTCCAGTATCAACAGGAGCTGTGAGCTGGTACTTCAGCCATTCACCAGCCATTTGGAAGCCGGTTCGAGGGTCCAGACGACAAGCCATCCTCATCACCTCTCCTTGCTGGGCTCGGAAAGCTGCAGTGAAAAAAATCAGACACCTTGCAACAAGCTGATGCTACAAATGCTCCCTTCCCCAAAGCTCACCTGCAGCTTTGCACACCTGGGAACATTGTGGACTGTTGCTCTGGCAATAGCTGTGTAGTAAGCTCAGATATATGGTCAGTAAACTAGGTGCAAAAGGATGGGCATTTTTTGAAGCAACTTAAATGGACTAAAAAATGATGGCTTAACTTAAAAAGAAGCGCAGTTAAAATGCAATACGAATTATGAAAATCTACACTAAACACAGATTTACTGCAATTAAGCCTCTATTTTTCATTTAAAAAAATTCTTCAAACTATACGTGTCTGCTGCTTACAAAGCACCTTGAGATACTGAGATAGAAAACCAGCATTAGATAACTACCACTTCCTTCAGTTAAATGCACTTTTTCCGGATTATTCAACTTAACCCAGTTCAGATTCTAGGCTGACAAGCTAATGCGAACTCAAAAAAACCCAAAGAAGAGAAGTTTTCAATTTCAAAGATAAGAAAAGCAAAGTACAGAACAGAAATTCATTTGTTCCCAAAATATTCCAGTACATGACCACACAAAAGAATCAGCTCTGCTGACTACAGATGCAACCTGCATTGTTTAAAAAAGTTGTTAGAGCTAGTAATTTTATTTTGTGTTTCAAATCAGTTTTATTTTCTTATATATGTTATACTTTCAATATCACTTAAATCCCTAAAACTATTTCAAGTTCTGGCTTTGTGCATTTACCTACTTTTTGATTTCCACCCAACGAGAGTTATGACAAGAAGTAAAAAATAAACTATCTAACAAGCAATAAAAAAATGCTACATTTAAAATTTTCAAACATAAATATAAAATGTAAGAATTTAAGTAATTTATTAAGTATATCCTCCCAGACACCAAGTGAGTACCAAACAATATCAGCCAGTGGGAATCAACCTCAGTTTTGGGAAAATACAAAAAGAAAAAAATTTATTAATACCCAGGTTTCCCCATTTGCTGGTTTAAAATCATGGCTAAATTTAGCTATTTTAACTGCTGAACTCTAGCTATTGGTACTGAACCAGAAGCTTCTTAGCAGAGTTAGGACAGATTTTCTTTCTGGAACGACATTTAAAGTCTTTCGTAAGCTGTCTTCCTCTCCTAATCTGAGCAGGGCTCCAGGCTGTTTCATTTCCTCCTCTAGGTAATGAAGAGGCACATTTTCTTTACCACTAGGTAGCAAAAGCTACTAGGCCACCTACCTGGCCAGCAAGTAAAATAATAGCAAAAGTAAGTAAAATGAAATGCCTGAGCTGCTACAGGAAAATCCTAAATTAATTTAACTCCAAGATCCAGGCTGAAAGAGGCAAGACACAAACAGAAGCTGCCAGGCCAATGTGGTAGGCTCCAAGCTCAGCCAGCAACTAAAAGTAAGAGGAAAGGCACAGACAACAGCTTCCACATGCGGTGATGGCAACTTACAGTTGAAGAAGGCATTGAAGTCCTCATCACTGTCAAAATCAAAGCGGGAGTATTCACAACTGTGGCTGTCCATTTTAGAGGGAAAGCCCACCTGGAGACAGAACAGACAAGGTCAGGAAGGAAGAGAAGTCACTCATCACAGCTCACACCGGTTTCAGGGAGATAAAGACTGAAGGCAAGGAGCAGACAGTAAAACATTTAGATAGAGTGGCCTGGAGATCGTGTCGCTGGCAAACACAATAAAAATGTAGTTTCCCCCCCCACGACACACAGGCCATGTTCACCTAGGCACCTCCTCACACCTATCTGGCCACAGTTTCCACATACCTTCACTAGATTGGTCATAGATGCACGAAGATACTTGGGAATCATAGCCAGCAACAAGGGGTCACGAGACAGAACTTCATGCCGAAAGAGGGCTCCCCATGTGATCTGGGTGGAAGAGCGCAGAAACTGGGGAGGGAGAAGAGGGAAAAGAGGGGAACAGAGAAGGATTTCAGTGCTGGAATCTCCACTAACATTAAGCATTGATAGCAGAAGGCAATAGCAAATTACACTGACTATTTGGTTGAGGCAAGGCACCTTTGCAGGCACAACTCAAACTTCCAGAATGACAAAACTTAAATACTAGAGGCTGATTGCAAATTCTGCACTTTCCTCAGCACCTATGTCAGGCACTGTTCCTAATGGGGTGGTAACAGAGGAGAAACCAGTCTGCCTTCCAGGTCTTCAGCTGAAATGGAGAGCAATATTTGGCAGTTGAAGTTCTGTGGTCTTCTATAGGTTAGCTCAGTTATGCATTCACACATTCTTACATAGACATAAATGAGACTTTCAGCCCTTTACATACCTGGCTAGGATGGGTTGTGAAGGCTAAAAACGAGTCAAGATATTTTCCAAAGTTGGCTGGTGTTTCCACATCAGAATCTGAGCCCTATTAGGAAGACAAACAATTTCAGACAAAATACTAACTGTATGTCACGCTGGACTCACAAGAGGCATGTCTCTGGGTAAAGCAGGAGCACTACATCCAAGGCCACAGGCTGTAAAGGAGCAGAGACAAAAACACCGAACAACTGTAATTTTTTCTGAAACCAGTATAGCCTGAGTAGCAGCAAGTTCTGCTGATCAGCCTGGGGGTACTGGAGACAGCGCCACCCTCATTCAAGAGAAAAGGGAGACTTGTTAGACACTGGAGTTCCATTAAAACCAAAGTCAGTGCTGCTGCTGCCATGAGTCACAATTTTCCTCCTATTGCATCAAGCCCACCTAGCAGTACCGAAGTGGAGCAATTCTCAACTGTAGAATTTCACGAGCAAATACACCCAGATGATTTCACTCCCATTCCTCCAAATGTTTCCTGCATTTAACATATGGACATCTCAATACCTTTCTCGCAAGTCAGGAAAGTAAGTTTTACCCGGAGCCATAAATTCAAGGTTCTAGTGCTCCTCACTGATCATAATATGACCTGGTGCCCTCAAGATCCCTGTTCTGAAGCTGTACAGCTCGGTCCTGCCTCTCCCGAGCCATTGTGGATGACAGGACTCAAATCCCCATCTCATTACTTCATTCCAGACTAACAGCTCTCACTACCTAACAGCAAGTGAAGTCACTGAAAGTAATAACACGCCCTTTGTTCGCTGTCCATTCTTTTTAGGGATAAGTTCTCAAAGGGTTTTTTTGCTTTCCCTCCCTGCAAGAATTTACCCTGCTCTATCACTTGCCCAGGCTGGCTGCCTCAGTCTCCCCACGAACAGCATCTCTCAACAAGCCTGTCTTCCTTACTGTAGGAGCACTGTGCTGAATGGATGGAGCAGGAATTTAGCAGTCAGCATGGCATGCAAAGTATCAGCGTGCATCTTCATCTCAACATTGACACAAAGCTTTAGAAGGAGGAACAGCAGGAACAAAACCCGTTTCTTCCTTCAGCTTGAGAGAATCTTAGCAGAACAAAAAAAACAGGTATACTCTCCGAGTTATTTTTAATAGGGAAATTTAAGAGGCTTCCAACGCAAGAGTAATTTCCGTGAGTAGTTTTTCTGTAGCAGTAGACAGCATGAAACTTGACCAATTTTCAATAAAGCTTCAGCATTTTACAGAGGTTATATGAGATGACTTTTGATGACAGCAGAGGCCTGGAATCAGTCAGGGTCCCTCCATTTTACACACCTATGACTTGGCAGGATACAGTTCTCTCACTTGCAAGCAGAGCCATTTCTGCCTTTTCTAGATGTGTGGAAAGAACCCTACAGCTACCAAATGTGCAGAGATAACCCTGGTCCTACCTTCGATTAGGGTTGCCTCACCCCCAGCCCTAAAAACTAGCTTTGCCAGGGTTGCGTCTGGTATTAGTAGAGACTTACTAGCAACGCACACAGCTGGCTGCCCAATGCACACAAAACTTGGCAAAGTCTCTTCAAGAAAACATAGTGCTTCTCCACCAGGCCTTCTCCATCTGCTGTCCTGGGAATGAGGGGAGGGGGAAAAACAGGATCAGTTACTCACGCTGTAGGTAACAGGCACACTGCTATCTACCTCACAGATAAAAAGAAGACAACAGCAATTTGATTTTATTGCAGTGGGATTTTCTTTGCTATTACCAAGAAGTACTGCTTTATTGGCATCTAAAACCCCTGAAATTGCCTCTCTGAAAGAGTCCCTTCTGATCAGTTTCAGGCTAAAAGAGAAAGCTGGGGAAGCTGTGACATTTATACCACTTTGTCCTTCAATTATGGGATTTGAAAAAACTTGCAGTTTTTCAGGTTTTGCAAAAGAAACGGTGGTTTTGTTCTCTCCTAACCCAGTCCCAGCTTCCTGCAGTTAAGCAGCAATATCTTTTGTAAATCACATCTACAAAACCATTTGTATGCAGTTTTTGTGTGAAATTACAGCAGCAGGATGGTACTCACTGGGCAGCGGAGAGAATGTAGTGCATGGCAACATCTCCGAACAAGACCATCAGAGGCTTCCGATCCTCCAGCTTACCCTATGTGTAAAATATGCCAAATGCCTCAATTAGAACATAACTATTTATTCCCATCTGCAAGTGAAGTTAGGAGATCCCCAGCTGTCCTTCCACCTGGGGAAGGGCTTACAGTCCACAAATTATTTCAGTAAAAACTTGCCAAAAAATCTAAGGTATTGCTGATCTCAAGAAATCTCCCCAAGCAATCCCACCACAGGAACTTTAAACTGAAAAAACTGACCCTGAGACATTTAACTCTTCTTCACTGCAGACTGGCTAGTTATGTAAAGGCAGCTGATAAATACTCAGCTTCGACACTAAGCTACTTGTGAACGTATGGGCCAAATCACTTGTTTAGATCCTGCTGTCATTGCTCTGAGCTCCCAGATGGCACAGCTGGTGACAATATTTCCCACTTTGCAGCTGTAGAAAGTGGGGAAAAAAAGTTAATGGGGATCTCCAACTCAAAACTCTCCATCTCAAAACTGCGAGGAGAGGCAAGCACAGAAGTTGGAAAGGGTTCCAACAGTTGCTGTACGTATTGTGCTGGCATGACATTCACGCTAAATACCATTAATGTAAGCAGCCACATTTGAATTTTGTTTCCTAAATAAAAGGGCAAAGATATCATTGCTCAATCTGAAGAATTATACAGGAGAATAGGAGGAAAACAAAGGGGAGACAGAGGAACTGTGGAAGAACTACTCACTTTCCTGCTGACAGCAATCAGGAGACACTCTGCTGCTCCTATTTGGAGCTCAGGTTCATTTAGGAGCAGACACAACATCTCCAAAAGCTTGCAGTTGTCTGCTGTGATGTGGCTCAGGGCCACCCAGTCAATGTAGCCAGCCAAGGTGTTGAGTGCTGCTATCCCCACACGGCAGTTTGCCTGGGCCTGTGAACAGAGAGGAGGCAAGAGGTCAGAGAGAAACACCAGTTCCCACCACCTAAAGGCATCCACTCTCTTGAAAAACAGTATCAGGAAGCGCCCCGAGTGAGGTGGCAGCAGAAGGCTACAAATCCCCACACTAAGGATGTCAATTGAGGCCTGGGCGTTTCTCCACTTGTGACTCGCTTTCTTCTCCAGGAATTTGTATTATGGGTGAACAAACCCATCTGTAAATGAGAACTGCAAGTAACAGACTCCAAAGCCCGGAAGAAGCCTAGTTCTAAGGAACCTTAGTCTTACGAAGGACTAATGCACTAACTCCCACATAGCTCCACTCACCTTTGGTTCCTGAGCCAGATCAGTCTTCTGAAAAAGAAAACAGAAGATGGTAAGCGAGCAGCTACAACACACACTTCCACCTGGCCACTGCTGGACAGGCTTATTCTCAAGAACACAGCCAGAAGCAGCTTCACAGAACAGCTCCTTACTGATGGAGGCTGCAACACAGTCTCCCGTTCAGGACATCGCTGCAGCCATCATAACCACCTCCACAGTCCCCTGGCAGATAAGACAACAGGACTTTCAATTGCAAGTTAAGCCACAATTTTCTTCTCATCCAAAAGATGACAGTCCAGTCAGCAGGCATCAGGGAGACACAGGGGACAAGAAGGAAAGGAATTTCAGTGCTTCCTGGAAGTTCCCAGGGAAGAAACTTCTGACCTTTTAGAGCATCTTACATCCGAAAGCCAGACTCTGAAAGATGCTGTGGCTTTTATGTGCCGACACTGATGTCTGAAAAGGGTAAGGGATTTGTCCATGGTCAGAAAGGCAGCTGGAGAGAGCCAGGGCAAAAGCTTACAGCCTGACTCCCAGTTCCAAACACTTAACAGCAGCAATGCATTGCTTGCACCATCTTTTTGACTAATACAAACAAGCTCCTCAGACAATCACGTCTGATTTGTTTTTCAGATGCAAAGATATGACAAGCATTTCCTTCTGCTGCAAGGTTTTGGTTTGGAAACCCTGGCCACCAATGTATTCAGTGCAGTGATTTTAAGTTAATCTGATTGTGTTCCAAACATTTAATAACTGAGCCACCATACCAGAACTGCATACTTATAAGCACTGCAGATTATGGTCTTGGGGAACTGTCCATCATCTCCCCAGTCTCAGCGTGCAGACAGGTAACTGAACACCCAACCCTCAGAATTTACCCTGCGCACAAACATCCCAAAGATCTGCTAACCTGTGGAGTGGTGAGGGCTTCTTGTTCCTGGGGTGCTCCAACCTTGCCAATCAGAAAGATTCCACCGTTAGCAGAAGCAGCCACACTTCAGAGCCTCAAGCACTGCAATTCAAACCTTACCTGGAAATGCATTTCAACCAGACTACAAAATGCACCAGGGTCTCCCACCCACCACCACGAACTGCACAGAGAACTGTCTGCTCTACAGGTGGCTTTGTTCAGCCTGTCAGTGCATCAGGAAAATGAACAGAAGTCAGGTAGGAGAGGGTTTTTCATTGCCTCCCAGTTTCACATTTAGTGTAACTCTGGATTTTAATTCACAGAAAAAACCCAAGAGATACACTTAAGCAACTTTTTTCTAGATTGGTTTCTCAATTGTGCTTCACTCTCAAATCCACTTCCTTTTCACAGGAACAGACTAGGGTAGAGACTTGCCTTCACTGTTCACCTTGACCAACCTGCACATCTCTGACTCTAGGTAAGAATTCAGGATAGAAGTCCCTTTACACAAAAAAGAAGAGCGTTCCTCACGACAGCTTGACAAAAAAGGGCTTCCTGACCTGAGCTCTCAGAGAAAAGGACCAGAGAGGCCCAGATCCAATGCTGAGACCTCAAAACCTCATGCATTTTGGTGCATCACCACAAAGACATCACTACAGCATAAGAGAGCAGACGTGAGCCTAGGACGGCACCTCTTTACCACTGTGTTACACAAACTACCCCAAATCTACCCATTTCTGCCACAACCACACCTTCATTTTGCTAAGCCATACACCCCTAGTGTCAGCGCAGCATTCCAACGGTATGGATGAGGCACGCAACCATTCACACCATTTACACTAGCAAATCCAAACTATCAACACTATCCCCGTCAATCTTGTGTGTTCAGCACCGGCTTCCCAGGCCACAGCAGATCACTACCTCACAGCGATAGCAACAGATTTCAGACAGTTTCTGCACTTGCTTCCCCAACAACTTGTGAGTTGTACCCCAATTCCTAAACACCACCAGCACTGACTGAACCCAAGGAAAGGAGACTCTTACCATGCGTCTGTACTTATTGACATTCTGCTGCAGGGTAGTTAGTAGGAAACTGAAGATCTTCTCCATGTTCTGGGTGAGGGTTTGCTGGATATCTCGTCGCCGCTGGGTAGGCAGAGTTTGAAAAGTCACCACATCCTCTGCCAAACGGAGGAGGATGAACATCACCAGTTCTGTCTGAGTCTCCTGGTGTCCCAAAATGAAATACACTCCATCAGCACAGTTCAAACATTAAAATCCCTAGAACCCACCTCAGAGATTTAGAACAACAGTGAGCACACACAAAGATACAAGTCGTATCTCAGGGAAACAAGAACAGGAGGACGGCCCTCTTTCTGCTGAAACCATCTCCTAGAACAACTGAAACTAGCAGAGATTTTTAGGTGCACCATCAGCCTGTCTCACTTGACCATCTGAGGCTTTCCTCAGGATGATGGAAGACCGAAACCCGTACCATGAGCACGCAGAAGAGAACAGACAGGTGTGTTTCATACCCCTTGCTTGGAGAGGGTATCCAGCTCCTTTAGCATGTCAGGCCAGTGCTGAGGCCATTCGCGCTTGATCATCTCCACCACAATGCGAGACAGAACATCCTTAATGTGACTTTCCTCCTCCAGAATACTTTGAGTTCCCTGTGATAGAAGAGGGGCAGGGTTATACAAAACAGCAAACATCAGATATTTAGAATTCTGACCTGGGAAGCACAGTGATTGCAAATATTCTAAACTACACAGAATAATAACAACAAAACACAACACTGGGCAGCTTTTGATCCCAGCTACCTTGGATGACACTCCTACCCTCCCAAGCACCTATAGCTACTGAACTATGGGAAACGAAAGGATTTTCCTCAAAAGGTCACTTGGTCACGAGAGCAATCACAATAGAGAAAACATGACTAAGATACTTTAGTATTCTTGCAAAGGGTAAGAACATCCGTATTTACTGAATTTCCTCCTAAGAAAATATAAAGTACCTTAAATAATCTCATCCAAGCCTCACAGCTTCCTACCATGTGAGGTGACATGGTTAGTGACCAAACCACAGGACAGAGAAAAGCACTGGAACAACCAGGGGTGCACAGCAAGAAAGTAACGAAACACAGAATTGAATTCAGGTCCTCTGTGCTAATTAACTGGAGTCTTTTTTCCTTTCACTCTCACTTTTCCCAAGTGAGAGAATCACGTTTCAGAGAACAGTCTGGGGTAGAGGGTACTTACACTGGATATAAGGCCCATGACATTGTTCTTTAGATAAACTTTTTCTAGGCGAGGCATATTGTTCCAGCGGAACCTGTTTGAAAGAGTTTAAAAAAAAGAAAAAGAGAGAAACAAAAAGGACACCAAGTCAAAACATTTCTTAAGATCTCTACTTGATTCTCGGTAAACTATCACTTCTTTACCCAAACTAGAGAGAGAGACACTACAGTTCGCTGGGCCTGCCAGTGCCCAAGCCCTTAATGAAAGGGCTGAGTTAAAACTGCTGCTGGCAAATAGGCGTGCACCACTGAGGTCAACAGACATGAGAAGCAACAGCAAAAGCACAAAGCATCAGGTCTGCAGAGGCGGCAGAGAGAGGAATCTCAGAACTGAACAAATACAAAGCCTCTTTGTTAGCATAAGCCTAATGAAAGAGAACGCTGCAAAGACCTACTGATAACCCTGCGTGTTTATTTACATCTTGCAATGTCAATGTGTCTTAGAGCTCGGTGAATTAACCTTCCCAACCTGCCTAAAAGTCATTTTCATCTCTCCTTCTTTTATAGAGAAATAAAGAAACTGAGTAGGACAGCAACTGTCCTTTGCTGCAGAAGAGACTCTCTGTGTCCTGAAAGCGCTTCCCTGAAGCGGGAGGCGCTGGAACGGGAGCAGAGCCCCCACTCCAGTGTCTGGGTGGCAGTGGGCCGGCACCCTTCCCCGGCGCAGGGGCGGCGGGACGGGCTGCCTTACTTGACCACATGCTCCAGGATCTGCAGGCCGAAGTGCCGGACGATGGCCGTCTGCGTCTTCTCCGCCAGCTTCAGCCCGCAGGGCACGCAGATGGGACACTTCTCCTTGAACTCCTCGCAGAACTGGGAAAGGGCCGGGAACACGCACAGGCAGTTAAAACACAGGCGCGGGCACCGGGCGGCCGCTAACGGGGGGACGGGGTGGGGGGCAGCCCCGACCCCTGA
>VZSZ01001876.1:609583-631890 GCA_013398815.1 Ibidorhyncha struthersii
CCTGCCCACCACCTTCGTGCAGGGGTTGCCCGAGGAGCCCGGCCCCCAGCCCGGCGGGAAGGGTACGCACCGACCCGGTCTGTCCCCGGGTGGTCCCGCGGGGCTTCGGCCGGCGCTTTGCATACGGCGGCGGGGCGGCTCTAACGGCTTTGCTTTGAGGCTGCACAACGCAGCGAAAAAGGATCCCAGTGCTACTGGTCCTCTCCTGCTCCATCGGTAACATGCCCCGCACATCGACAGAGGTAGAGGGGGGGGTCCTTTATCCCCCCCCCCCGAAGCAAGAACGTTTTAAAGGGGGAATCTGGGTTTTCCCCGACGAATGGCTTTTAAGGTGCCCGCTTCTCGTCCTTGCAGTTGGCACGCAGTTACAGAAGTGTGGGGCTGTTTGCTGGGAGTCGCTGATGCTACCAATCCCTTTGCTAGGCTCAGCAAGAAATGCCCACGTTGATCCCCTTTGTGTCCCTTTTGTAGAGGAGCTGCGGCAACGTGGCTTGCATGAGTGGCTGGCATCGCTGTCTTTCGACAACCCTGATTGTCCTGACCTGCAGCTGACCATGGGGGCAGTAATTGTGGAAGAAATGAGGGTGGCTGTAGAAGCAGCCACTGGATTCAGGTGTTCGGCTGGGATTTCACACAACAAGGTATGTGTGTAACACATCAGCCTGATTTCTTCTGAGCAGCAGAGTCAGAATGTGCTGTAGACAGTCTGCTATGCACTCTTCCAAGTCTCCCGTAGAAGATGAGCTGAGGGGGGAATGCAGCCATGTGTGAGCACACCTTCAGGGAAATTATAAGACATCTGGGAAGGGGAGGAATTTCTTCCCCAGAGATGTTGCCTACACAGTCAGCACTCAATTAATTTACTGCCTGGGTTCCTGGTGTACCGTAATGAGTTAGCTCATGAGGAAGAAAAGGGTTTTTAGTCCCCTCAGGAGAGTTTTCTTCAGGGAAAAATGAGAGCTTAAAGCAGGAAACATCCACCTTGAGTTTTAGGCAACAATGGCTGTAGCCAGGGAATGATTTTTACTGACACAAATTCCCAGCAGCTTGGAGGAAGAAGAATAGTGGTCTGAGGCACTGAAGTGAGTCGGGTTGTTTTTCCTCTTTCTGGTCAATCAGTCTTTACCCCTGCTGGCCACGCTTTGGGTGATGCTCAGCCAGCTGCTGAGAGCAGTCACCGGGGCACTTCGTGCATGACAGCAGCTGCAGAAACAAACGGACTTTGATGTTGCAGCTATAGAGGGTTTCCTGCTGAGTGAAATGCAGGGTGGTTTACTGAGAGCACCTAGCACTTGTTTCAGCCTTTGCAGAAAAGGTCTGTACAGAGGTAAGCTGGCTGTGGAGGCACTGTAGTGTGTTCTGCACAGCCACGTGTAGGCTTTTGACCTGGTAATCTCTGCATTGTGCTTGCTTATATAGATATACAGTTCTTCAGGAGTAGCACAGTGCACCATAATTTCCTTGCTCCCTTTAAAACAAAAAAAAAAGAAGAAAAAAAAAAAGAATGCTGGCATAGAAACTTAATGGAAGCTGGGAGAAGCTGCTAGGGATATCGGGGATGTTCTCTGTTATTCTTGGTTAAGCAGAGCAAAAAGGCAAGTTGAACATCCATCCTTTCCACTGGAAATTTCTACGCCAGCAATCTTCTTCAGCTAACTCATTTCTGCCTCACAGTCTGCTCTAGTTTCAAGGTGAGCTGGTGCAGAACTAGCTCCAGTACCTGTGTGCAGCTGGTAATAGTGCCAGTTGTTTCTGCAGCAGTCTAAGACAAAATGTATCTCCCTGAAGATCCAAAGGATCCATTTCGTCTTTATCCTTTTCTTATTTTGGTCAGAGCCTGCATTTTTAAAGTCATAACTGTATAGATAAGCCCCTTTTGCAAAGGCTGAAACAAGTGCAGTAAACCACCCTGCATTTCACTCAGCAGGAAACCCTCTATAGCTGCAGCATCAAAGTCTAGTTGTTTCTGCAGCTGCTGTCATGCACAAAGTGCTCCTGTGGCTGCTCTCAGCAACTGGGTGAGCATCACCCAAAGTACGGCCAGCAGGGGTAAAGACTGATTGACCAGAAAGAGGAAAAGCAACCCGACTCACTTCAGTGCCCCAAACCAGTATTATTCTTCCTCCAAGTTGCTGTGTCAGTAAAATTCATTCCCTGGCTACAGCCACTGTTGTCTAAAACTCAAGGTGAAGTTTTCTTTCTTTAAGCTCAGGGTTTTTCAAAAGAAAACTCTCCTGAGGGACTTTTCTTCCTAGTGAGCTACCTTGTTAGAATACACCAGGAACCCAGCCAATAAATGAGACTGAATAATTGAATGAGCTATTTGGAAGTACCTGGAGGATAACAGTAAGGTTTTATCGTGAACCACTTGTGCCTAACTCATTTACGTGCCTTCTTTGGCAGCGTAAATGGCCTAATGTGCAGGGAAAACTGCAAATGTGAGGTCTTGACTTTAAGGTTTCTAATGCACCTCACCCTGAGTCGCGTAAGCTGATGATGACACCCTAGCAAAACACAGCATGACTGAGGTTATCTGAAGGGCATGCATCCAGCTGAAGAAAATCTGTTGTTTTCCATAACAATCATGTTCAATGAGTTGCACTCAAATTGGGATATTTAGAGTGAGATCCTGGGGATAGCTGTCTGAGGTCCGCTAAGAGCCAATATTGGGGGTGTTGGTTTATGATCATCTCAACATTAGCTGGCAATGTGTGCTCACAGCCCAGAAAGCCAACTGCATCCTGGGCTGCATCAAAAACAGCGTGGCCAGCAGGTCGGGGGAGGTGATTCTGCCCCTCTATGCCTCTCTCGTGAGACCACACCTGGAGTACTGTGTCCAGCTCTGGGGCCCCCAACATAAGGAGGACACGGACCTGTTGGAGCGAGTCCAGAGGAGGGCCACAAAGATGATCAGAGCAACCTGGTCCAGTGGGAGGTGTCCCTGCCCATGGCAGGGAGGTTGGAACTAGATGATCTTTAAGGTCGCTTCCAACTCTAACCATTCTACAGAGAGGGAACAGCTGTAGGAATTCAGGTGATACTAAGCACAGATGAGTCTGGGCTGTGAGACTTCTGGGAGATGAAACTAGAGCTGAAAATTCTGGGCTTGGAAAAGTCCAGAAACAGTCTGAAATTGCCAAGTAGTGCTTCTTATGCTCCTCACTGACTGTTTTAGCGGTTTATATGAAAAAAGCAACCAGCATGCTTTTGGCTAAGTCACAGTAGGTCAGGAAGTAGCCTGGAGTTATTGTGGACAAGCAGCAGGATGAGTCAGAAAATTGAGTGCTCTTGTAGAAATGGCAAATCGTGTTTCAGCGTGTGCAAATTAGAGAAGGTGTCAGAAAAAGTAAATTATTTCTCCCCATGAAGTCTCAGTAATTGGTTCAGCTTGCAGCACTTCACTTTAGGAACAGTGTGGCTAAACTTGGAAGAGTCTCCCGTGAAACAAGAATAACAATAATAGTACACTAGAAAATGACTGGATATGAAAAGTTGAAGGAAAGGGATCTACTTCTAGAAAAGAGAACATATGTAAGCCTGTAAAACAGGCTGTCAATAAAGATCATAGCTTAATATGCAGGAAAGAAATTTTACATAGTTATAGGATGTGTGGTAAAGCAGTGAAAGAAGAAATTATTAGACTTGTTCAAAAAAACCCCAAACACCTAGCTAAACGTTTTTCAGGCTGGTCTGTGTATTCTTGATCCTGTGGTAGATTAGAGTGGGAGGGGAAGCTGTGTAGCGGATAGGCTAGAGAACATCCCTCCGGGCTAGCATTTCTCTATTTTGCAGATTTCCTTTTGCAGCATTATGCTGCTGTGGACCTCACAGAGAGAAGAATAAAATAGTGACATTGAGAAAAAGCAAGACAGACACAGAAGATGAAGGAGCAAGACATAGTGAGAGGAATAGCCTGGGGAGGATTATGGGGATGCTCTGGAAGCTCTAGCATGCTTGCCTGATGGAAAACTAAGCCAACCAGAACAGGTGATAGACCCAGATCCCCTAAGCTGCCTGGAGCAGGAGTCCAGCCCTTTGCAGAGCTAGAAGTCTGGAAGCAGCAGTGCTTTCAGAGCACCCAGCCAGTGCGTGCCAAGTCCCAAGGTGGGTACTGCCTGGGAGCAAGCAATGGTGCAACCTGCATGTCCTTCTTAGCACCTATTCCAAAGGCAGCACTTAGAGGTGATACAGCACAAGCTGTTAGGTAGAGCCACAATAAAGTCAGTGCAAAGTTTGTAATAACAGGGTTTCCATCCTCTTCTGTGTTACAGACACTGGCAAAACTGGCTTGTGGGTTAAACAAGCCCAACCGCCAGACACTAGTATCTTCACGATTCGTCCCGCAGCTCTTCAGTCAACTGCCCGTCAGCAATATGTAAGTACTGGGGAGCTGCCTGCTTTTGTGCAGCTTGGGGCTCAGGCGGAGCTGCTCTGTGGCAAGAGCATGTATTCAAAATGCTAGTGCTGTGCTTCCACAATCCAGGCTTTTATCAGCAAGACAGCCCTGTTTGTCTTCATTGTTGTGGTACTTGCTCCTGCTGGTTTGCCATCCTTGCTTGTGTGAGCAGAACTCAAGTGACTTGGGGGTAGGAAACTGTTCCTGGCCACCTCAAGAGAGAACAATTTGATGCTAATTGATAGCAGCCAGCAAAGGCTTTCACCTCCACAGTAACTGCTCATCAATGCTTGTAAGAAGTGGAGAGGAAGTCCTGCCCGTAATCCCTCACAGCTGTGAGTGACAGTTCAGGAGGAACATGCTTGGGAGCTGCAGCCCTGCCAGTCAAGGGACCACACCTGAAGAGCCCGCTGGCATCCTGTGGGCAGCCTTTCCCTGGATAGAGCTGTGCTCAAGATGACTGTTGGGGTGCGTAGGTGTAAGCCAGGAGCAATTGTGGGCAAGGAGGCCATAGCTGTCCCCCAGTGTGAGTGACAGAGCTGTGCTCTCAGAGAGCAGATGTGGTTTGGTTTTGAGCATCCCCATAGTGCACTAGTACTTTTCCTGGCGTGGGGAAGAGTTACCAGTGGTCCAGAGGAATGGATCCCTGGTCCTGCTTTCTAGACCTGCACCGCTGCTCACTGCCTTCAGTGTCTCAATAGGGATGGAGAGGGGGATGTGTGGGGAAGGGTCCTGTCTGTGTAGGAGGAAGCAGGGAGCATGTGAGGCATTCTTCAGAGCATGGTTTGGGAGAAGCACCGAAACTGGGTGAGCCAAGGAACAGTTCCCACTTTAAGTCCTACGTGTCCTTCTACTGCGAGCAGAAGAGCTGTGATGTACCAAGTGTTCCCTTTTGTCCTGTTAGTTCCTGACTGCTTCTAGCTGTGCCGATCTAGGGACAGCTGCTGCAAGAAGACTTGGCGTAGTCTCCACATGATGCTTCATTTGTGTTTTCTCGTTCTCTCTTTTTTTTTTTTTTTTTTTTTGTTTTCTGCCATAGCCGTAACCTGGGAGGCAAGCTTGGCACTGCTATCACAGACACCCTGGGAGTAGAGTACATCGGGCAGCTGACACAGTACAGTGAGACAGAGCTCCAGACTCACTTTGGAGACAAAACTGGGTAATGATAAACCATGCACCACAACTTGACTCTTGGCAGGAACTCAGACTTCCTTTTGGTCACAGGTTTTTCTGCTGTGATTAGGAAGGCTGGAAGGTAAAACTTCAGTGACATCTTTGAGAAGCATTGGTCTGGCAGGCCCACAAACAGGTTTCCAGTCTTGCCTGCTCTCAGGCACCCTCCCCAGGATAATGTTTTGCTTGTCAGCCAGCTCCTCTGCCTTCCGCTACAGTGTCTAAGGATGGGGCCAAGCTGTGGAAGGGCTCCCTGCAGGCTGGGAAGCAGGCAGGCTTGGCAGTCTCATTACAGAGAAAATTACAAGGCTGGACTGGAGCCTGAAACACCACTTCTGGGCCTAGAGCAGCTGTTGGGGTGCCCTGTGGACTGGTGAACTGTTGCCACTTCAGGAGAAGAGGCAGAGAAGTTGCACTGACAGGCAGTTGTGGCCTGAAGGAAGCCTGCCTGTTTAGCTGTGGCTGCAACTGCAGAGCTGGCGATGAGGCAGAGTCACGGCTTGCACAGAGCTGAAAGCACGGCTCAGCAGAAGGCTGACTTGCTGCCCAGTGATGCCTGCCTGTCTGTGGCTGCCTTCACCTCATGCATCCTCTGTGACTTTCAGGTCCTGGCTCTATGACTTGTGCAGAGGAATTGAAGAGGAACCCGTCAAAAACCGGTACCTGCCCCAGTCCATTGGCTGCAGCAAGAACTTCCCTGGGAAGACAGCCCTGGCCACGCAGAAGGAGGTGGGAGAAGCCTACATCTAGCAAAAGGCTTGGCCTTTGCACTGAAGAAGATGAGAATGCTAAAAGCTAAGACTAGCTTGCAAAACTGCTGCTTTTCTGTGTCCTGGTGCCCTGAAACTCAGCCTAGAGGCTCAGTGGGAGGAGTTGGTTTGGGTCCCAGAAATTAGGGAAATGCCCATTTGACAAAAATGCATTGAACTCCTGCACGAAGAGGTCAAACCTTCTTGTAATATCCAGGAGCAAAACTGTGGGCCTGTGCTGTTCAAAAGGTGTCCATGGTGCCAAGCTTCGAGGGGTTGGTTGCTAGAAAGAAGGTAACTAGCCCAAAGAAAGAGGGAGGATGCACCTTACCTGTTAACTGGGGAGAGGTTCCCACAGAGCTGTAGGGAGACACAGAGAGAGATCCAGGGCAGGGGACTCAGATTACTTGGTAAAGTCTAGCAGTAATGCTGCAGGACTTGTGTGGTATCTGCAATGCCTTGCCTCCAGCGTTGAATCCTCACCTGGGCTGATTTCTCCAGGCGTCCTCCAGATATGGGGCCTTGTGATAGATAGTCTGTGTCCATTCCAGTCTGATCCCCCTCCAGCATTCCCCGGTGTGCGGAGCATTGCTCTGGCCTGGTGGCAGTGCTGTGAGCAGAGGCCTAACCTGTCTGTTATCACTGTTTTGTTCAGGTGCAACACTGGCTCCTGCAGCTGGCTTTGGAGCTGGAATCCAGACTGATCAAGGACAGAAGCCAGGTAAGGAGGGCAGGCGTGGGAACAGTGTTCTCCCTCTTGGCCTTTGGGAAGCCATGCAGTGCGTTTGCACTGTGAGCTGTTTGCAGGAGGCTGAGGGTAGTGTGTGGTGGGGCAAGAACTCTGCTCACCCTCAGATGCGTGCCTGTGTGCTGCGGTGCCCTGAGCAGAGTTGTGCAGGAACACAGCCGCAGAAGGATGGTTTTGCCCCAAAACACTGCAGGACTAAGGAAAGCCACTGCACCTTCATCCTGCCGCACTGCTGCTCCCTTGCGAGCCCTCGCTGCGCTGTGGGCTGTGAGAGGAAGCAATATGCTCAAATCCGGAAGGTAGACTGCAGGCCAGGGTGAGATTAATCTGCTAGCTTCATTGCTGCAGGGGCGGCAAGAAAAGGTGCACAGTTGCCTCTGAAGGAAAGCAAGGACTAACTGCTTCCCATCCTGTGTGGCACAGCTGTACAAGCACTTGCTGTCCTGTATCTCATCCCTTGGGAGATCAGGACAAGCTGCCATCTGTCACACAGCACCACCTGTAGTGGTAGCTGATAGCACAGGGTTGTCGGTGGTGACTCTCTCCTCGGCCTTTCCTGCTCTTTCCTGCAGGGGTCGCTTGAAACTCAGCTACCTCTTCTCTCTGCAGAACCACCGAGTGGCCAAGCAGCTGATGGTGGTCATCCGCATGCAGGGAGACACCCGGGTGTCGCGCTTTTGTGCTCTGTCCCGCTATGATGCCCAGAAGATGTGCAACGATGCCTTTGCCCTCATCCAGAACTGCAACATGGCTGGGGCTCACCAGGCGGCCTGGTGAGTGTGGGAAGAAGTGGTTCACGTCCCCATCAGGGGTTGTTCTGCTGCAAGAGAAGCAGGGTGAGCCAGGGACCTGACAGAAGGAACGAGAGTGTTATATCAACTGGTAGGAAAAGCAATCCCCAGCACAGCAGAGCACAGCAAGCTCCACTTGTTAACAGCAGGACAGCTGTGAGAGCCTGGCCTCTTCCTAGTCCCACATCTGGCCAGACACTTCCGGCTTCTGTACTTGGAGCTCATGACTATTACTGGCACGGGGGTGTCCAGCTGGAGCGAGGCAGTCCTTGCACTGCTGGGCTGGAGAAGTTAGCTAGGCCTTGCTCTCCTCCCCTAAGGTCAAAGGCGCTTTTTGGGAGGAGGTTGTCGGGGCAGGAGGGAAAACTAACATGCACAGCTCCCGTATTCGTTGTTACTCCCTTTCTCCTGCTCTGCAGTGAAGGCTGAGGCACAGCGAAGGCAAGATGGTCCTGTCTGTTAGGCTCCAAGGAGGCTGCTGCTCCCTTAAGGCCCTCTCACCCTGACGGGCAGTCTCGCAGCAGCTCTGGCCTGTGGTGGACTGAAAGTCTAGGCTGGCAGCCGGCTGCCCCTGCTCCAGTGCCCTTTACTTTGGGAAAGGCCGTTCTGGAAAGAGGCTTTCTGCTTTGCTTAACGCAGCCTGCTGTGTCTGAGAGACTCTGTTCTGGAGGTAGCAATACAAACGTTTTTTTAAGAGGAAATGTCTCTCCCACCCCATGCCAGATACTTGGACTGCAGTTCCCCTGTCCTCTATCCATGAACACATTATGTTGCTTAAAGTCCTACCTCAGAAGACTTCTTGCTTCCCAGGCTGGTGTCTGAACTGTTGTTGGTCTGTCCTTTGCAGGTCTCCACCGCTCATATCAGTGCTTCTCTCAGCAAACAAGTTCTCAGAGCCTGCCACACATCTCTCTGCAGGCATTGCCACCTTCCTGACAAGCGATACCCAGCCTGATGGCACTGCCACTGGCAGCCAAAACACCACGTCTTCTAGGAGGCCTAAAGTCAAATTCTTCAGGAGCCCAAGCAAAGAGCTTAGGCAGAAGCCAGCTAATGCTATTGAGTCGTTCTTCCAAAAGGCAGCAGGAAGGCAGCAGTCACAGATGGCGGCAGCAGCCAGCCTGCCCGCTGCTACCACTGCAGAGTCACCTGTGCCCAGCTCCCCAAAGCACCAAGGGAGGGATGGTGTTGGACTTGCCTCTGTGCAGTGTGACCTGGAATCCCCTGTGAAGCTGAGTTCCAGAGATGGGAGTCCTACTTCTCCTTACAAGAGGCTTCCTGGTGAGAGGCCCCCGTCTGGTGCTACACAAACACCCTCAACTCCACCCAGCTCCAGGACCATTCTGAAATTAGACCCAGCTACGGAGGGAAATGAGCAGAATTTGCCACCTTCTCCCAAACTTGCCCTGCTCCCTCCCACCTCGCCAGGGGACCAGCAGCACTGTGAGAAGTGTGGCCAGCTCGTGCTGGTGTGGGAGTTCCCAGAGCACATGGACTACCACTTTGCTCTGGAGCTGCAAAACTCCTTCCTGGAACCCAGCGTTCCCACAGCTCCAGCAGCAGCTCCCAGCCCAAAGGCTGCAGCTTCCAGGTCTCCCACCAGGGCAAAGAACAAGCCCAAGACTCCAGCAGGATCTAGCGCAAAACGACCCAGAGAAGGTGTGACGAGAACTTTGGATTTTTTCTTTAAGCGCTTACCTCCTTAACTCCCAGGCACGCTGCGAGTTTTTAGATAATCAGTGTTTTTAAAGTGTTGTCAGTGTTTTTAAACCATCAGTGTTTTAAAATGCAATTAAAAGTTTTTATACTGCCTGTCAGGTTTTAATGCAGAGAAGTCTAATAAATTATCTCTACCCAAGAGGAACTGGAACTCATGAATTGTGTGTGATGCTGGGTGTACCCAGTTTAGGTGGTGGCAGCTAGCTTGCCTCTGCCTGCTCAGTGCTACCAGAAGCTGCATCATACTCTCACCTCCACTTCCTGCCATGGGTATTTCCATAGCATCACTGCTCAGTAATTCTGTTCTTACAGTTTTACATTCCTACTGTAAAAGCAGGCAATGTAAGCACAGTGACTTATCCCAGGGAAGCCCCAGCCAAGTCTAGGCTTGAACCCCTGCAGTTGCAGGCCTTACCTATATATAGGGTAACTGAGCCCTGTGGCTTCTTCTCCGTTTTCCACTTGGAAGACACTGATTTTTATCCCGCCCCCATCAGGATTTTTCTTATAGATTGTTTGGCAATTCCCTTTGTGTAGCAATCCATTGTGTGATGCTCATCACCAGCTCTGGAACACACAAGAAAGACTGCTCCTGTCAAATAAGATTTCAGGCAGCTGGAGCCACACGGGCATACTTTTTGGTGTGTTTTTGAAATCTCAGCACCAGTTCCTGATAAGTGCTATTCACACATAAACAGTCTACTGCTAAAGTCCTCATGGAAGGGAGGGGAATCATGTCACAGTCACACAGCCCTCTGTGAAAGCTTTCCTCCATCACAGAGCGTATAACCATGTTTTCCCTTTGTCCCAGACTCTGGGTGATACTACATGCAACTTGATGACAGGTGCCTGTTTTGATCATGCTCTGACAAATGACTTGTTCAGCACTCTGGGCCACAGTTCACACCAGAGTGGCTGCCCCAGTGCTCCACAAATGACAACAGAGCCAACAAGGGAGAATATCATGGCGGGGACAAGCGGGTGCTGAGAGAGGGTGAGACCAGCTCCAGGGCAAGAAATGTGCTTGTCCTCAGCAGGGCTCAGCTCCGTGCTACATCGCTAGCTGCCTGGAGCCCGCCAGCCTCTTCCAGAAGCGCTGCTGCCAATGATTTGAACCCAGCTCTTAGGGCAGGGGGAAGGAATGTGCCACGTCAAGGCAGCGCTGGGTGGGGTTTGGAAACACACTTTGCAGAGAGTTTCATCAGCTGCAGACTTCCCCTCCCTGAGCAGCAGATAATGAAGCACAGTGCAGCTGGATTTGCATGTGCTGTTTCCCTCTCTTTTCTGAACAGCACCATCCCACTTGTAGCTGTGGAGCTGCTCTCCCTCCAGCAGACAGCCTGTGCTGGGAAGCTGTGACACTTCTGTCAGTGCGGGGAGGGGGGGAGTGGTGTCTAAAACTTGACAATTCAGTTGTTGCGAGATTTCAGGAAGCATAAGCAACTCGTTCTGGTGCGCGCAGCTCTGCTGGTAATCAGCAGAGGAAGGAATTATGGAGTCACTCCCATTAATGACAGTCCTCACATTGCAAAGTGACAAGTTTCCCCAAAGTCCTCACGTAAAGAGCAATAGTAACCAGTCTGGCAGGGTTGCCTCACGCTCCTGGGACAGCGGCACGTCTCATTTCCTAAGTGCCTCGCAGGACCGGACGCTGCAGATGCCACTACCTGACACAAAAACAAGTTGAGAACAGGCAAATCCCTTCAGTGACACAAGTCACTTCCACAGGGAAGCCTTTCTGCCTCTGCCTGTCCCAAGGGAACAACCTGTTCCCATGAAGAGAAGGCAGTCTCAAATCCTTTGATAAGGTCGAAGCTATTTTAAAAACAAACCACTGGTTAGATGCGTGCCCTAGAAAGCATCCCTTTAATTAGACTCGGGGGGGAATTCGTGGCTGCGAGGAAGCACTCGCCACAGCCTGTTCCACCCACAACAGCCCAAAGTGCTGTGCTCAGGGTGACGTGGCTGCCTGTCACCCCAGGCTGCACACTCAGGCTTGCTCAGATAAGCTGGGAGAGCGTGGTTGTAAACAGCAGCGCGCGTGCATTCCTTCCACGCCACTGGATGGTATTTATAGGGCTGAATGCAGGAAGCTCAGGAAGGGGTGAAGGGCAGCCATCTGCAACCGTGACCCAGCTCCAAGGGCAGCAGGGCAAGAGCCCAGCTCCACCCTCGCTCATTGTACAACTCAGCCAGCAAGCTCAATAAAACATCTTTATTCTGTACATTTATATATAGATGCTTGGGGAACAGGGACAAACTCCAGCATTAGAAAAGTTCAAGACAACAAAACAGCAATTATGAAGAGCATGGCACCAAGAACAGTCATGCCATAGATGGCAGGGATGAGGCGAGGTGAGACCAGCCATCAGTTATTTCAGAGAAGGTCACAGCACCCCCTGGCCCGCTTTGGGGCAGAAAACACCAGGGCTGCTGCAAACAGCTGGGGTCCCCCCCACCCCTGAGGCAGCTTTCTTTGTGACCCACTAGCACCAAAGGGAAGACCCTGCTGGCAGCTGGGTCTGTCCTTCTTGCAGGCGTGGATGAAAGACCATGTCAGCGTAACACCCAGACCACTGCCAGGATGGGAAGAAACAAGGATCCTGCTTGAGCAGTGACCCTTAGCCAGCAGCTGCTATCTCACTGCTGGGCTGATGGGAAAGAAGCAGATTTTCAGCTGGGTCAGTGCTCCTCATAAGGGACAGGTCACTCCTGTCACTACTGAGCTGCCTCTGAATGCCTTCATTGATACCACCATTTCACCGGCTTCCCCACACCTCAGCATCCTCTTCGCAGGGTGCAGCTACCACCTCCCCACCTGCTAGAGCTCAGCCCAGCGAAGACTGCCGCTTTGTGACATCCAGAGAGCAGCACAGGCTGCTCAGCCCCGCAGGCACTGCCTGTGCCAGCAGCCCAGAAACAGAACTTGCTCTCAGGATGGTAGAAGGGCTGTTTGGGTGTCCAAGTGCTATCACAGGCCCTTGCCCTTCTCTGCGGTCAGGGCTGGCAGGCCACCATGCCATGCAACAGGGCTGGCTGAAGGCCTGTTGCTCACGGCCGACACATTTGGTCTAACAGTCAACAATAAAACCAAAAGCCTATGTACAGCTATACAGCCCCTGCTGCACCCTCCAGGCTGCAAGTGACCTGGAGTAACAGTCACACAGGGGAGCTGCACGACAGCGAGTGGGAGACAAACATGCTCCACTCTGTGCACAGAGTCCTTGCTGACAACACCAGCTTTCCTCTGACAACAAGCCCCAGTGGCAAGGGAAAGAAAATAATTCTTCCTCTAGGAGAAACAGAAAGAAAAATCACGCCACTGTCAAATCACATCTAAACAACAGAAGTCACCTGTTTCTGTGTTAGTAACACAGCCTGTCCTCCTCACACACAAGGCAAATATGTGAGGAGCAAGCTGGGCTGGGCCCTGGCACAGCCACACCGGGGAGCCCCACTGCAAACCACTGCTGCCGACATGCAGGTGACACCTGCAGCCGAACATCCATGGAAACAACCTGCACACGCCAGCACAGGCACAGGCCCCACTCTGCTCCACAGAACAGCCTCCTGCCCAGCTGCTGCAAGGAACAGATGGAAGTACAAACTCTGCCTTCATGCCGTTACATCAGGAGGCTGTGCCACTTGGAGCAGACACAGCTTCCCGGGAGTCAAAGCGGGATGCTGAAGGAGTGCGTACATGTGAGTGGGGAACAGGACATTCATCCAACAGTAAGACACTCGGATTGGAGTAATGCAAAACCAACACACAAATGGACACATAGCAGATTAAAGCCAACCAAGATTAAAATGGTTAAAAAGTGTCCTGAATGCATTCTGAGAGGTTCAACCACGCCCCTACTGTGGGTAGCAGGGCCTCTCGCATCCCCTGCCCAGAAGGATGTGCTGCAGGATGACTCAAGAGAGGATTGTTATCAACCCAGTGCTCAGAGAGCAGACTTGGGACCAGATCTTGTGTCAAAGATGGAAAAACATCCCTTCGCTGCTAGTCTTCAAGGGTTCTGCTCCTCCCAACCAGTAATTTTCAAACAGTAAACAAAGCCAGAACTTGCCTGCCCAGGTCTGCAGGTGCCTCTGATCTATTCTGAAGGAGGGCAGGGTAACAAAAGCTGCAGGCGATGTGGAGAACATGCTTAACTTGCCCCATGTACGGCACTGAATGTGAGAAACTCTCCCAGGCTCCATCTCACAGTGCGGAGGAGGGACACCCACACCAGAATGGGGCAGCAGCAGCTCCAGGCATCACTCAGAGAGCCACGGGAGCTTTCGTCCTTCTCCCCAGCTGTTGGTGACTGGAGATCTCTCTGACCTAGTGGTAGTCAGAAGCTCAGCTGTCCAGGCCCCAGGGACTCCTCCAGGCCGTTTTCTTTGGTGGTGATGGCCTGGAGGTCAGTGACATGCCCAATGCCTTTGGTGACTCCTTCACGAAAAAGCAGCTTGGCTCCGATCTTCAAGTATTCAGGATGTTTGATGAACCTGAAACAGACGACTGCCTTCTCTCCTGTCCGCAGCTTGTCCTGAAAAGAAAAAGGGGAGAGCTTAGACACATCTACCATACCAATGCATGCGGGAGAGGTGCATGTGGATGCTAAGAAGATGAGGGAAATGAGCAGGTTGCCTCCCTCAGACTGCATGGCTTGAGCCCTTCCCATTATTGTATGCATAAGGGGAGACAGGAAGACGCAAGCTCTGGATAATGGAGAGTTCACCTCCCTGTACAGTCTTGCTGCAGTCCATCATGCTGTTTGTTTTGTGAGGAGGGAATTCTTTAACATGTTTGGAAGAAAAGCAACTAAATGGGCAGAATAAAGGGATGGAGTGTGCTCCTAGGAAGGCACACAGCTACTCAAGATACCAGTAGCCCCTAGCTTTACTAAAGGGCATGGTGGAATCCAAACAAACCCAACAGGGAGGTCCATCTTCCTCCTCTTTCCTCCCATGCCTACCTTTCCGTGGATCTTCTCTACGATAGCAGTCTGTCGCACATTCCCCACGTGCACCGTCACCTGAAATCCCTTCCGGAAAGTCGTGGCATGGAACAACAGCACGATCTCAGCTTCAAACACTGAGCAGATGGTGGGGTTCATTTCTGGGCTCACCATGACCATGCCCTGCACAACAACCCAAAGCTCAGACCAGTTAGGGCCAGTTGCTTCTGAACAGCCCCTCAAACCACAAACACATCTCCACTCTGTGACCTTGTCTTACATCTCATTCTCAGCCTTGTATTCATCCTACTTTGTAGCCTGGCTATTTCCTCCCCTTCCAGCAAGTTTCCTTTCCTCTATTTCATTCCCACCCTACCAGTGGGGGATCTTCAGAGAAGCCTCTAGTCCTGCTCACTGGACCAGTAAGCAACCTGGCAACAGCGGGACTCACCTTCCGCAGCAGGGAGCGATCAAAGGGTCCAAGGGCCAGCGTGGCTGCCTGCCCAGCTCGCAGCACGCGGCAGGCAGAGCGGTTGCGTTGGATACTGCACACTTTCAGCCGAAGGAACTTCCCGTCATCAGTGGGACCAACCACCAGGTTTTCCCCTTCTCGGCAGATCCCACTGCCCGGTGCAGAAGAGCAGGAGAGAGTTCATCAGGAGACAAGGAATAAATTTCACCCTCCAAGATCAACCTGCACAAACTCCCTGGGGCCAAGGAGGTGAGTGTCCTTCGACTCTTACTCGGGACCAACTAACAGGGATGCAAAGTTGGTGGGAACAGGGATTTGCTACATTAGGAGTGAAAGCCACACTATTACTCCTTATTCTTAGAATACCGGGTATCCCTCAGACAGGGGCCATTCTGTCCCTAGTGCTTTACCACACTGCACTGTTTCTGCTGGACAGACTGCAGTCGACGCCTGTTGTGCGTGGATGCACTGTTAGCCAAACTGCTCTGATCAGTCCCAAACACTGAGGGACAGCTGCCTTCTCACGGGGTAGCATGCAGTTAACCTCTGCTGGGATGGGAGGATTTGCCCTCTACATTTCCTCCCCCTGCCTGAGGAAGGAGGAAAGCAACACCTTGGGATCACAGCTAACCTCTGCTGACTCTGGGTACCAGCATGTGTTCCTTCAGCACGCTACGGGTCACATTCCTAATCCAGCAACTTTAGAGCAGACTCTCTGCTTGCCTCCATATGTCTGTCTCCTCATGACACCTTCCAGCACCCCGTAGAGCTTTACCCTCACTTGGCTCAGTCATCTGATAGCAGTCAGGACAGAGCCTCGCACTGCTTCTACCTGCAGTGGGTGACTCTAACCTTGTGGGAACTCCAGCAACCATTCACATCCACTCTTGCCTGCCTGGCCTCACTTACCTTGACAGAGTTCCTCCCACAACAGTCCCCACCTCTGGCACAGTATAAATTTCATCGACCTGCAGCAAGGCAACAAGAATAAGCTGCTCAGACAGCTGTGAAACTGCGCTCCAGAATGAGAACAAGGTGCCCGCCCCCTGTGTGGAAGGAGGTGAGCTTTCTGCTGGTCATCAGACACCATCTTGGAGCTTTCACCAGCGCCCACTACCTTCTCATCAGAAGAAGTGGCCCTTAAGTGGCAACCAGAGAAACAATCTTATCTCTGATCTGGGCATTCCTTTGTTAGGGCAGAGCCCAGCCTAACAGGCTTTTTTGAAGAACAAGTCCTTTCTTTACTTTAATGTCTCCTGATAGTCCAGGAGTTCACAACGTTCCTCCCCACAGTGTCCAGAGCCCCTGAGACGCTTGTTACATGTCACAGCTATGAGTGCAGTATCAGAACTGGAAACAAACTACCCTTACACACCTGAAACTCTGTGAGTTGCTGCATTAGTTCTTCCTGCTCTTTACTGTTGGTCAGTGGAGGGAGGATGTTGAGGAAGACTTTTAAGAGATCCAGGTTCTCCCCAGATACGCTGGACAGTGTGAAGATTGGGGTGATGCTGTCAGACACAAACAGACAGGAATAAGCGGAAGGCAAGAGTGCAGCTGCAGAAGGCAGCTGGGATTCTGAATCTACTGAGTCCAGCAAGAGGACAGAGACTACAGCAATAAATGGCCAGAGCAGGAGGGCACATGGGCTAGGTACAACTCTGCAGTAACCCCTGCCTCAGTGGTTGGTTGAGGCACCAATCCCCTGCCAACCCATGCTTCAGTCATGGAAAAGTAATTCCAGTGCAGCCTCGGGCACCTTCTGCTCCCTGAGCCCCAAAAAAGGTCTCAGAGGGGAAAATGCCTTCTTGGAGAATGCAAAGATAGGAAACTTGATAAGGAGCCAAGATGTTCAAGATGTGGTCACCTCCCCCATGGTCAGCCTTCCCCAGCTCTGCACAGCGACCTAGTCTGAATTGCCTGCTCCCAGCAGAAGAAAGAAATTGCCCCTTACTTGGGAGACTGTGCAAACTGCTGTGCTGCTGTAACAGCATCGTCATCTGAGTTCACAAGCAGAGGAAGCTTGTTGCAGCCTGGCTGCTTCAGGATTCGCTCCAGCTGCTTCACTGTCCGTTCCACCGTGGCTTTTGAACACAAGTCAACTTTGCTGATGACAATGAAGAAGGGGACTTTCAGGGCCATGGCCAAGCCCAAGTGCTCTCGCGTTGTGCCTGCTGCAGGAGAGAAGTGAGAGTGTAGGTGCAGTAGCAGTCACCACTGTTGCTTGTTTATGGGACAGCTGTGTCTCCTGACTCTCCCACAGGCCCACTCTAGAGATTTCACCCTAACTGCTTAGTTCATCAGACAATGAAAAAGCGAAATTATTCTTTTAAACAAAACCAAACACCAGTCTAGAAAAATAAAAAACACCAAGAATTTTTGTGACTGATCCGTTTGCTTCAGAAAGATGCAGTAGTTTTCATTCTTGGGCTAGAGTTTGCCAGAAAACAGTCACAAAAATGTTAAGGAAAGATGTGGGAGAACTCCAGCTGCCCTTTTACAAGGCTTCAGGATTCAAAATATGTCAAAGTTTTTATGGTTGGGTTTGTTTTTCCTGACAGACACAGCCTCAAATTCCAAACAAAGACTCTCTGTCCAGGGTACAGTTTAATGCGGTCTACAGCTGGTAAGAGGATCCCAGCTCTGCTCCCCTCCCAGGCACTCATAGGCACCAGCTTACAAGAAATCAATAGAGGCTTCCAGACTAATATTTTTTTCTGACAACTTTTCCCAGCTAAAAAAGGACCCACTCCCCCCATTCTTCATTTCTCTTCACATGTTGCTGTCAGTCCGTGCAGGCAGGGCAACACTCACCAATGCCGGTGTTGGCACTAACCACCAGCATAGCAAAGTCCGGGCAGTAGCTGGTGAGGCCAAAGATGGTTGTTTTCAGATACTTGTGGTGGCCAGCCAGGTCAATGAAAGTGATCATTTTGGAAGAACTCTCACAGATCTCTTCTGCTGTTCGGGAATCACTGTAATTTACCACCTGAAGAACATAAGGACTCATTGAGAGAAGGACCCCCAGCAGGCAAGTGAAGAAAACCCAGCTCTTATCTATCCACTTTGACCTCAGAATTAGCGAGGAGAGATCATTCACCATAGATGCAAGAAACAATGTCTGTTGCAAATGGACAGGTAGCACTCAGGTTCAGCTAAAGGGACACAGAACTGTGCCCACTCACAGATGTAACAGGAGGGTAGTCCTATACTCCTCCAGCTTTCTGAGTTCAGCAGCTCACTCTCTCACCTCTCCTTTGCTGTTGAAGCCGAGGATCTCAAAGCTGATGCTTGACGTTCTTCCTGACTGTATTTCATGGAGATGCCGGAAGAGGTTGAGGCGTGCTCTGCCCCGCCCGTTGTCAAGCTCTCCTTGTGTTAGGACACCCAACAGGGTTGACTTCCCTGAGTCCACATTCCCCAGCACAGCTACTCGCAGGTCTAAGAACTACAAGAAGAAGAACAGAGAAATCATGAAACTCAACCCCTGCTGTGCTGGGTGTGCATGAACACTACATGGCAGTGGAGATGTGTGTCAGAGAGCTTCCCTCCACAATGGACACTGTGCAGTGTAATCTCGCTCAGATTTTGCTCTTCCTCCCAGCAAACCACTGCCCAGGAGCTGTGATATACTCTCTAGAGTTGTGATGTGACACATCAGGCTTTGACATCACAAAAAAGGACATTTGCTGCAGCAGGACCTCTAAATCCTTCCTTCTTTGCACACTGGCCTGCATCCGAACTGTTGCTGTAGAAGTGAAATAATTTCTCACCTCTGATCTCCCCTACGGGTATCTGCCTCAACCACAATCTTGGAGGTAAAAAGCGTTATCATCAAGCCTCCCTCTGGCAGCTCTTTAAAGCATCTGCTAGGGGCCAATCTATGGCAAAGTGCCTCTAGGGTCTGGGCTCCCATCCCAAAAGGAAGCTGCTTCTATGAAGCCTCTAAGTCCCCAGCAGGAGAGGACAGCCAAGTCGCAAGTCCCTACCTGCTGGTTGTCAGGCACCTTTCGGACAAGCACCTCTGTTATCTTCCTTGGAACATCACTGTCGTAATCGACCTCCCTCTCCCGCAGTACCGTAATGTCAGCCCCAACCCTGCCACAAACATGAAAGGAAGGAGTGAGACACACACTTGTACTTAGCAGCTCTTGCATCTCTAGGATCACAGCTGGCAAAGAGGATGGGATGAAAGCTGGGAATAGAAAGGAAGGAGCCTCAAGCTTCCAGCCAAAAGCCTTTGTATTTCCAGAGCCTCATGATAAGGGAATTTCAGTCACACAGGGGCTTTGTAGAATGGAGCCACCAGCTCCTCAGGGGACTCCTGGGGCCAAGCCTCTCTACTGGAGGCTGTCTATGCCTGTGGGTCCTGCAGATGAAAGGGAACACATACTTCTCTGCCATACGGCGCAGTGTCTTGAGCGAAGCACGCATCTCCTCCTCTGAGAGGCCCACCAGCAGCCCATTGTCCTCCACGCCGATCTGATAGACGGCCTCACCTCGGCCTTCCTGTAGTCGCCACTTCATCTGCGTCACCAGGTGCTCAAAGCGATATTGCGAGGGATTCACTAGCTTTAGCTGTTTAACAGAGGGGGTAGTTACAGTCACAGCCTGGATGCAGAGGGAATCCCATTGCCCAAGCTAGCAACTCCCTAACCCAACACCATGAAGCAACGCCCCCAACTCTGACCCACCTCTAGAAAACACAGCCCATGTTAGTGTCTGCACAGAAGCCATAGGACAGGTGAGAAAGGATTTCACAAAAATGCATACATATGGCAGGAGAACTTCCTGCATCTTGCCAAAGGGATCTGTACACTCCCTGCTGTGGGGGTAAAGACAGCACTATGGGACCTATCTGTGACACAGGAGCCAAGTGAGTGCAAATGGCAGAGCAGCCACAAGAAAGTGACAAATTATTATCAGGGACACCTCAAAAGGAATATCTCAAGAAAAACACAGTGGGTCTCATCTCCTAAACCAGATTCCTAAAAATGAGTACTGAGATCAAACTCTTCCAGTTCAGCATAATGGGTATTGCTAGGCACAGAGACACAGATGATGACTGATAGTTCTTTAGTACAGTGTCCACTTCTCTGTCCCTTCGTTGGACATGTTCCCCATATGCTGTCTTTGGTGAACTTACTCGCTGCAAAATAACCCTCTGGGAGGAAGACCTTCTGCAACCTCAAAAGGCTCACCTTGTACTCGATGTTCCCATCTTCTGCCTGGTCAGAGAATGAAACAAGACAGAAAGGTTAGATGTTGTGCCAGCAAGAACTTCTACAGGCATCAGCTGCCCAGATACTCTGCAGCTTATGCTGACAATTTAAGAGACAGGAAAATTGGTAGAAACATACTTTGTTAGGTCACAGACTCTTCTGCCATTCATTCATACACTCGACTGGAACTCACTTTAGGTTTGTTTCTGCTGTTTGCATCCCACATCATGAAAAACAGAGGACAAAGCTAGAGAGGGACACAGTGGGTAATACTCTTTGGGAGGGATTTTTTTTTTACTGCCAGTAAAGAATAGGGACAGTCTAACAGTCACAGTGAGAGAGTTCCAGTTTCAAAAAGGCACAGGCCAGCAGGTGATTAAAAGTCTCCTCCCTGACCCACAACATCACACACAGCATCCCACTCCCACCCTATCCAGCAGCTTCCATCCACCCAACGAGCACAGAAACAGGGGAGTGGGAACAAAAGTCGCTGCCTCCTCTCCTGCATGCTGATACCCTCTCTCACTCTATTAGTTTTTCACTGACTTCTTTCCATATCATTGCGTATCTTCTCTCTGTAAGAGAGAAGGACTACAGACATAAGGAAGCAAGCTACTGACTTCTCTGCAGTACAGCAAGCTGGTCACTGGCCTGGCAGTTCTGGAGAACCAGACCTGATCGGGACTGCCTGTACTACACAACGTGCTCAGAATAACTTTCCCGGGAACGATTGCAGCCAGACTGGGTTGTCGCAGAAAGGCCCGTGTACTCATCAAGCTCACTCCAACCACAACAGGCTCCAGCTTTCCAAAGAGAACATATAGCCAATATTGAAGGAGCTTTCCCCCCTGATTTGGTCTAAGGACCACTGAGAAAGGGCTGGAACCTGCAGGAAGTCAAGTACTCTGGCAGACTAAATGGGGCTGCCAACACTGAGCACTTCCTTTTCCTCTGGACACAGATTTACACGTCAGGAGAGGCAATAGCCCTCTCCTTGCCTTCTAGCTCAGCTCTTAACCACAGCCGTGCTTATGGTGGCAAAAGGCCAACAGAGGGAAGTTCTGAATTGTCAGCTCAGCTCTTGGGCAGCAGAGCTATGCAGTGAGAAAAGGGTACTTGCAGAAGTTTTCCTCTCTTACCATATACCAGCTTTCCAGTTCTAAGAAAAACACACATACTGAGCTGTCATCTAAATAAGGGGGTGGGTTTCTTTCAAGGCAGCTGAGACAAGAAAAGCAACAAGCCTAGACTTGCTGGGCCACATACTGCACAGGGTAGCCAGGGACAGGAAACTGTGCTGAAACCACAAGGGACTGCCCAGCCTCCAGCTGAAAGAAACAAAAACTAAACTGCGGCTGCAGGAAACAATCCTGCCCGTGGAGAAGATCTAACAGTAATAAAGCGCTGTTTCCCCTTCTTGCCAAGAGTCACAGCCCTGCCTTGTGGAGGAATTGCTCCCTCCCAGCGCAGGCTCTTATATTTTACAGAAAGCTCACTGAGTGGGGCAAAGCAATCGACTCCGGGGCACTGTAACGCTCCCCACAGCGGCAGTCCTATTAGTGTGGTGCCAACTGCCTGAGTTAACCAACACGCCCACTTACTACCAATGTCATTTTTTCCTGCTGCAAGAGGCAAGTGCCCCACACTCTGTCAGTACCGTCTGCATCTTCATGTAACAAAGCAGTTGCCAAATTAGCTGGGAAGGGAGTCACCAGAGCCTGCTGAGCAATGTCTGTGACTTTGGCAGCTGGAAAGGGACTTACACCCACCAGATCGGCTCTTGGGGAGAGATGCGAACAGGATGCTCGGGACTACGAGTTGAGCAAAGCTTTATTTCTGAAGCTATTTAGTTCCCAGATGGCAAAGCACCCGCGGACAGATGCCAGGCAGCGAGATACTACCAAGGGAGAGGGTTTGGTGTATGGCACCGGGAGCTCGCTGGGGCTGGGGGCACAAGCACTACACGCTGCCACATCAAACCCCGGAGGAGACACCGGGGCCGGTGGGCACACCGCTCTCGGGGCCGGGGCTGCAGGGCCGCCCGACAGCTGCCACCCCAAGCCCCGGCGCGACCTCGCACCAACACCG
>VZSZ01001876.1:632608-649745 GCA_013398815.1 Ibidorhyncha struthersii
GTTTCCAAACACGGCAGCTCCCGCTCGCTGCACGCTCCCCGCCTCCCAGAGGAGGCAGAGGAGAGGCCCGCCGCGGGGCGAAGGGAGCTCCTCTGCAAGGAGAGCGGAGCCAACGGGGCTGCCCGGCGGAGGGGGTTCAGCAGCCCCGGGGGTGGCCGGCAGAGCTTTCCCTCCTCACTGCCGCGCACCTTGCAAGTGTGCTCTGGGTGGGCCCCAGCACAGGGCGGGGGAAGGGAAAACCCCCAGCCGATCTGTTTTCCGGAGCCCCCTGGGCAGCCCCACAAAAGGGGGCACCCGCAGCTCGCGGGGCCCGCGGCCGGGCAGGGGCACCCGGGCCCGCTGCAACCACCGCGGTGCCTTTACAGCACCCCAGCGACGACCCCTGCACTTGCTCCCTACACGGCTGCCAAGCCCGGGGCAGGAGAAGTGAGTCGGCTCGGCCCGGCCCGGCCGGCTCCCCAGGGCTGGGCTGCCCGCAGGCCCTCCCCCTGCCGGCCTGGGGCACACCTCTGGGCGGAAACCCCGCTCCTCCCCAACAAACATGGCGCCCGCACCACCGGAAGCCGCGCGGGGCGGACGATCCGCCACTCCCATGATGCCCCGCGGCGGCGGCCATTCAAATTCCGGCCGTCCGTCCTCCGCTGACCAGAAAATGGCGGCTCCTGAGGTAGCGGTGCTTCCCGCTCCCGCCCTAGCGGCCGTTCCCACGTCTCCGCTTCTCATAGCTGAGGCGCCGCCGACCCTGGATCGAGGTGGTGGGGTTAGGCCCCGGCGGAGCGGGCCGGCGGCGGCCTGCCCCGTAGTGTCCGTGGTGTTTCCGGGCGCTGTGAGCCGGGAGAGCTGCTGCCGCTTCGCCTGCGAGCTCCTCAAGCACGTCCTGTACCAGCGGCACCAACTCCCGCTGCCCTACGAGCAGCTCGCCTATTTCTGCCGGCGGACGGCGCAGGTGAGGGGTGGGCTGTGGCGGCGCGGGGGGCGGCCGGGAGGGACCCCTGGGCGGGACCTCTGGGCCCGGCGTTTGAGTTTTGCCTATGAGGTAATACGTTAGCTCGGTAACTCGTATTATAATATGTCAGCTGTTACTAAAGTAAGGCGCTCCTTGTAGCTGTAGCCTTAAATGTTACCGCAGTTTCAGTAAATAAACAAAAGCTTTAGGTAAGGTGGTTAAAGGTCTCAACAAGTTACTGTTTATCTCTTGTTGTTCCACTTTCTGCTCAAAGCATGTTACTATTTTGTTTGTTTCTCAGACAACTCTTAAGAAAAGCTTCTTTAATCTTATGTGATTTTGAAGTGATAGCTGATCTTTAAAGGATGGGGTTTCTAATTCTTCTGGGAATTCATCAGTAACTGATTCAGATTCAAACCAAGCAGCTATAGAGCAGCCTTTTGTGTTCCTCTTGACTCTCCTGATTCTATGTGTGGGTACCTATGTCTCTTAAAAGGAATGTAAAACCCTCTGAACCTTCCTTGACTTTCAGGGATGGGATGGGATGGGCCGTGCTTTCTGAAGAGTGTATTAGGACTAATATGTCCTATTAATGCAATATACTGATATTTTTCTTTTGTTCTCTAGGATGGTGATATGATTAAAAAGCCACCTTCCATGGACCTGGCAAGCAAGAAGTGCCAGCAGGTGCTGACGGAGCTGGAGGGAGTGCTCCAGCACTTGGAAGTCATGTTTAGTTTGACACTGGTTCCTCGGGTTCTTATTCTTCTTGGAGGCAACGTCATGAGCCCCAAGGAGCTCTATGAGCTCAACTTGGAGGGTATCTATGAGGGCAGTGCTGAGGAGAGCCTGAAAACTGCATCCTGTGTTCGCAAGCTCTTTCACTCACTCTTTGTTGCAGATGTCTTCAGTGAACTTAAGGCTCTCCCTGTGATGGGCACTGTTGTTATGCTCCAAGGACACCGCGATTGTGGTGTTGATTGGTTCCGGCCCAAGCTCAACTATAAAGTGCCGACCCGAGGGAGGAAATTAACTGTTAACTTGTCCTGTGATGGAGACCTCAACATAAGTGCCTCACCTCCTCAGCATACGACTTCTACTTGGGAGGACTATGTATGGTTTCAAGCACCTGTGACGCTCAAAGGCTTTCATGAATGACCTGTGCTCTGTAGAACTTCAGTGGAATATTGAATAACCTTTGGTGCTGCTTTAGGTGATAATAACTTTATCAAATGTAACCGCATATTCTTGTCTGTCTGGATCTCTTCCCCAGGGCATCTACTGCCTTCCTGTAGCTGGACTGCGTTCATCTGTCTTCATCTCCTGAATTACTGTTGAAAGCAAATACCCTTTAAGGCACAGCTGCACACAGATACAGTGATTCTTTAGGGACCAGGGTTGTGGCACAGGAAGTTAATTAGTGTGTTGGGAGTAAAACTTTCCTGCCGCATACTTGCTGAACTGGCAGATAGTGAATGCAGTCTTCTCTCTCCTGAATTTTAATGTTGCCATGACTACATTAGCTGGTTGTTTAGGACTCCAGATAATGTATGTAATTATTAATACACTTGGTCTTTGCTATAAAGGCCATAACCATTCTTACCTACCCTGTTCCTGCAAAAGGAGACCTTTCCCTGCAGTCTGATCAGGCTTCAGTACTCAAGTGTTTGCCCATCTATTTGATAAAATTAGACTTCCCCATAACTCAATTTCAGTTACTTAATAATCCAAAGAGTGGGACTTCTCAGCAATTGGGAGGTCTCGTACCTAGTATCGTCTTGTACTGGTGATGAAAAGAGGTTGAGCAGCCCTGTGGAGGCAGGGAAGCAAATCTTCTTATTTTCTTTACTAACCTTTAGTCAAACAGCCCTGACAATCAGATATACAGTTAAAATTAAAAGTAAGCAGTTTCGACTCTAACCCTCTTCAGAGGAAGCTGGGACTCATGCCCCAATATGCTAGTTTATTCTCACTGTGAATGCTAGTTTATTCTCACTGTTAACAACAAAAGAGTTAGTTTCTGGCTTACTTTCACCTCTTAGAAGTCTTAAACTCTAAATATTTCTGAAATCTGAAGAAGAGGTGGGGGGAGTGTGATCAAGTTCAGCACTGTCTACCTGTTAAATTCCTGTTGTAAGTCAGAATGTATTACCTGGAAGCAGAACATGAGCCCTTTCTTCTGGCCTGGTGTCTAATGCAGAATGGGACAGGGAGGGAGAGAAACCCTTAGAGCACGGTGTGTCAGATTTGGATATCTGCTGGAGTTACCTTCAGTCAGCTGGATACGTATCTGCAATGACCTTAATAGCTCCACATACTTCTATCACATTTGAATAGAAACTCGAGCCTACTGGTAGTGAGGTTGCTTGCAGTTTCTTGCTAGCAAAAATTGCACGATGGGGTGGTAAAAATCCTTTGAAAGGAGCGTAAAGGTTGAAGTAACCCTCTGTGCTTGATGCATATTTTAACTTTGACCCTTTGGAATGGAATGAGATTGTAGAACTAGGAGGAAATAAGGTTGCTATTTTTGAGCTGGGAGAACACTATAAGTGCTGTCTCTGCCTTATTATCTAGCAACAACTGTTTACAATGTGTAGTAACTGCTAAAGCTGTCTCTAAGAGAAAAACTGATAGAATGAAGAAAGCTGCCTTATGTGCAGCTGCTCACTTGAATATGTAATCACAGGTCTCTTGAACGAGATAGAACTTGAACGTAGGAGTGTTTGTGCTCAGGAGATCAAAACCCTTTACACTTCCACCAAAGCTGCTTGCAATGCATATTTAAGAATGCTTGCACTCAAGTATTTAAAGAAGTTTTTGAATAGAAGCCTGAGTTCTGAGGAACAAGGGGCTGGTTCCTTTCTACTCTCTTCCCCAGATGAGTGCAATGTTACTGCATTAAACTGTTTACATTTTCTGTTATACTTGAACCATGAATGCAGCAATGATATGGTGCCAGGAATGAAAGAAGACAAGATGCTTTTTTTTTTTTTTTTATGAAGAGCTTTAGAGCTTGATTAACAAGTTTAGTACTGTAATCATTAACAAAATAAAATACTTGTTTCTCTATGTGATTACATTGGATTTATTTAATCCCTCAAAGGAGGAGTTCTGCTGGTGGCAGAACAGCTTGCTTCCCTTTTGTGTATGTATCTAAACTGCAGGTTCACAGCTGTTCCACCTTCCTGACAAACTGCATGATGTCTTGTGCCAAAAGCTTTGGTTCCTCAAAGGCAGCAAAATGCCCTCCGCGTGGCATGTAAGAGTAAGTGATGATGTTCTTGAAGATCTGTTTTGCCCAGGCACGTGGTGTATGTACTATCTCCTGAGGAAAGGCTGCAATCCCTGTGGGAACATATACTCCAACCCTAGAAGACATTAATTAATTGCATTTTTGAAAGAAGTCATTGCACAAATGTATAAAAGCCTTCTGACTGTGGCAGCTGCCACAGTCAGCTGGAGAACTTTCATGACAGCAGCTCATTTTGTGGTCTATACTCTGCTGGAAAGCTTCCCTTGTATTTGGATCTCCTTGAGTTTAAGAATATTATACCCAAAGATGTGTAAAGTAGAACCAACTTTGCACACAGTTCAATCTTAAAATGTTTCAAATTTTTAAGCTTACCTTGTTTTGTAGTTTTGTGATGCGTGGCAAGATGCCATGCTTCTTGTGAAAGTCAGAAATGAGCTAGCTCATGTTTACTTTAGAATTTATGGTACCAGCATAACAAATGACTCTCTGGAGAGGAAAGGTAAACTGGTTCAGTCTACAAAGAGAAAGACTACTATTTGTTTGTATGATCAATCACTTGGAGAATTCTGCTCAGCAGCATTTTCCTGGTTGGCCGCTCTTATAGTCATCTTAAAGCCAGTGGCTGTTAGAAGGTGCTTGGTTTAAAGTACTACCCTTCAAATTGCTTCCCCAAGTTTGTGCTTAACAGTTGTAGTTCTGTTTATCCACCAGTAAGCTGTATCCTTCCTAATTCAGTTTCAACTTCTCTTAGAAATGCTTATGATTTTCTGGTTTGTTTTCACTGAACTGACCATGGATTGCATTTGTTTGGTGAATAGGTATATAGATCTGTATTTTGAACACAAACAAGACTGAATATACTTTGATAAGTCGTCTGCATTTTCTTGGCCATGAGCCAGCCACCTTATGTGAATTACAGGTTCAAAAGAAAACTGACCCTTAACTATACTTATCAAAAGGGAACAAGAACTTGGATTTTTTTTTTTTTTAACTAGTTAAATTTGCTGTTGTAGGTGATCTACGTGTTTATACAGGCAAATGTGGTTCAACCTTATTTGCAAATCTGTCTTGCACATCCTACTTCATTACCTGGCATCAGGAGTTAGACGAGGGTCCTTGGAGAGGTTCTCCTTGTAGAATCGCATTGAGGACACAATGGAGGATGTCACCCAATAAATCATCACGTTGGTCAAAAGCTCATCAAGAGAGTATTTGCTGTTGAGAGAGAAAGATGAAGAAATTTTGTTGGAAGCTGTTTCTCAATAAGCTATGTTTGCCTCATGCCCTGAAGAACAGTTGTTCTTGTTCTCTCCTTGTTTTCAAGCAGCAAATTAATTGGCACACATATGACCACAGCAAAATGGTCTGGTGCTGAAGCACTAGTTTGCAGGCAGTCTGCTATAAGTTTAAACTATTAGTCACGTGTAATCTTTCATACTTAAAATTCAGCTTTGACTGGCCGGTCTTTTGCCTATCTCCTCTTTAGTTATCATCACTCATTCTTTCAACAAGTCTTCTCATGGAAGAGCATCTGTTTTCTTACCTTTCCAAGCCTCCATCATCTTTATGCAGAAATGATTTATCTGTCCATGTAGAGAATTTCTCCAGAATATATGCAGCAAGCCCCACAGGGGAGTCGTTCAGTCCACAACCTAATTCAGGAGAATGGGAGAGCTATTGCAGTTGCCTGACATTGCAGTACTGCAATGGAACTTCAACTGGACTTTCATGAATTCTTCAGAGTTTTCTATGAGAATTCAGTAGAGTCTGTATTTTACTAGCTCTGTTAGTACCTCATTCTTGACAAATTCACCCCAACAGAATTCTAGCTGTAACTAACAGTACTACAGGCTCGGGTAATTCCTATACAAAAGACGCTAGGAGCTAAGAAAGTCCTGTTGGTGTCTTGGTAATGTGTGGCAGAAGAAGCAAATTCAGATGTAAAGGGAATACACTCTGAGAAGACATTTCAGATATACTATTTGGGAGTACTGTCCTGCTTAGGATGGATAACCAGGACCCTGAGTGCTGTTCATCACTTTTTACCTAATTTAAAGAGTGGAGTGTTGTGTATCTGTTATCTGTGCCTGCCTTTGGGGGACACTAACAAACATTATAAACACAGCAGGTACAGAGCACCTATTATACCTGTACCCTTACCTGTAAAACAGGGATAGGGATTACTTCAGTAATGATAGAGGCTTGCCCTGGGGAAATTCCTGTACCATACCCTAGGCTGTAGTTTTACAGTATACTCAGTATTGCCTACTCTCAAGTGTATTTTAGTGTGACTTTAGCACCGAGTGACTTTGTAGATGATGATGCACAACATGGTCTCAATTTAATAGGGGACATAGCTAACGCAAAGTAAGTTTGTGCATTGGCACAGCAGTTTCACTGCACTGGCAGTGCATGTGGAGTGATTTACTACAGATGGAAGTCATGTAAATGCTTTGATTAGCAATGGTAGGGCAGGCTAAAATGTGCCAGCTAGCAGATGACCCGTCTGGAGATGAGCATTTTCTGGGCTGAAAGCTGCCTCTGAACCACTGTATTCAACTCCTATGAATTAGATGATCAGAAATACCAGTCTTGTTTGCAGCTTATTAGTCATTCAACCTGTACCACATCTTAGGTACCACAACTTGTGGTGAGTGAAAATACTTTAGCTTTGCTTTAAACCTGCCTGATGAGAACTAAACTGATAATGTAGATATTTCTTGAGACTGAGTAGGGAATACATTTTTTTTCCCCTATTCATTTTCTACATTTCACAATTTTAGTGTGCTGCAAAATCCCTGCTCTTTTCCAGGTTGAAGAGTCCTAGACTACGTACAACAGTGCTTGTATGGAAGCTGCTTGATCACTTCAGTCTTTCCTTTCTCCCCTTCCTGTATTCTTCTGATTCTAAAATATATTTATGAAACAGGATGAACAGGGGTGCAACACGTTTGAATATCAGGGATTTAGTGTTTTGTCTTAGTCTCATTTTGCTTTCTTTAAGAGTTTGTACGACTCTCAAACTCTCAGCCAGCTGACGTTTCAAAGCACTATCCATGACTCATGGATTCTGTCACATGGCAGCAACCAAACTAGAGCCCATTGTGATTTTCTTCCTGTACTTAAATTGCTTTGTTGACATCAGTTTCTATTGGCCAGTTTAATCAGCCAGTCACTTAAATGTTTTTGTAAATCACTGCAGTTATCTTTAGTTTAAACAAAACCCTGGATCGCTGTCAAATTTTCACTTAACCATTAACTTTTTTCTGCAGAGAAATTAGGATCATGTTGAAATGTACAGGTGCCAGCACAGATTTTTGTGATACTCTCCCTCTCCTGGAACTTGCTCACTTCCTATGCTTGGATTCTCATGTTAATTAGTTATTAATCCAAGAATGTAATCATTTTCTTAAGGCAGTTTAATTTCTTTAAGGACATTGGGGAAGGAACTTCAACAAACTTTTTTGGAAATGCAATATGTTCTGTTACTGGATCCACAGCTCTTTGATTCTTCCAGAGCTCTGATTTTTGAAGCATGATTTCCCTGTGATATTATCACCTGTAAATTAATTCTCCTCTTTAAAATAGTTCTGCCAGTTTTCTGATCAGAGGCTAGGCATACAGGTCTTGTTTTTTTCTGGGGCTACCTTCACTGTTTGGCTCTTAAAGAACAAACAAAAAACCCCCACCCTGGTATCTTGTTTGTCTCCTTTTATTTCTTTGGTATTGTGATCAGTTTGAGCAACTGACTAGGCATTAGTTAACGTTTCAGTCTGAGTTTCTTCTTTTTCAGTGAATTGCCAGGATGGGGTGCTATTCCTTCCATGGACTTCACATCTGACATCAGAGACAGCTCCGCTGTCTTTCCTGATTAAGGATTATTTCAATAGAGGAATACCCCATAATCCTTGCTACTGGGGATGGATGCAAAGAATTAATTTAACTTTTCTGAGATGGCCATATCTTTCTGCAGACTCCTTATCTACTGGCCTCACTAACTATGTCAGGTTTCTGGCTTTTCAGGTGTTAGGGTGGTGCCTACCTTTCTGCCAGTTTCACATTGCACTTGCTTATGATATTTTTCTTGTTTTCACCCACATTTATTTCTAGAAGCTTCAATTTCAGGACCCTGTGCTTTACTTTAAGAGGCTTTTTGCAAAGGGGTTCTTCCCCAAGAGAAGTGGTGTGCCATTTAAAAGACTTTGAAAAGTGGTGTTTGTAGTCTCCATCTTTTTTTAAGCTGTTCCTTTAAACTTACTTTTACACAGTTCTTGTCCCCATGTCTTGCATTCAGTCACCAGAACTCATTGCTTCTCGAACATGGTTGGCCTTTGTTCAACCATAAATTTTTATACGCGAGAAGCAGCTAGTATACAATGTTCATAGTGATATAGAGAAGGTTCATTACCTGCAGTGTCTGGTTTGGTGGCTTGGATGTGTAAGTAACCAGACTCTCGCAGAAGTTCATATATATTCTTCTGGATGAAAGGGTACGTACGTCGAACATCTTCCCTAGTGAGGCCTACAAGCCATGGTACATAAGCCCCAAGCATCACAGAAATCATCCTTCTCAAACCTTGTCTGTTGATGAAGATGAGATTCAGATGAAGCCCCTTCACGGATCTAAAATTAAGTTAATGAATAGATGGTTAAATCAAGTGATCTTCTGGCTCCAGGTTTTCTAGAAAATAAGTCTGACTGGAGCTGTGATAGAAGTATTTAACTGAGCAAAACACATAAACCTTTCATGTTCATCATGGTTAAAAGAAGTAAATACGGGAGTTGGAAATGGTACAGCTGGTGCCATCTCTGTCCAGCTGTGCCACTGGTATGATGTTAGTTTTAGGCACTCAGTTTCTGGATGTGGTATACCCATGCTGGTAGCTCTGGCTGTTGCTCTCGTGTCATTCTGCACAGTAGGTTACAGGCTGTGTTGGGTATTTTCTGAAAAGCTTGAGCAGAGCACATGCGGCCACGCTGCTCTGGATGCTGCAAAGCACAACTGCAATCGGCAACAGTGAGCTGCTCAGCTTGCAATCTGACTGCTTTAAGAGCTTTCCCCCTTTATCTCTTCTCTGACCTAAGTGTGGCTGTGATGCTCACTTTTCATTAAATGCTAAACAATGAGCTGTGATGTCATCTTCTAAGGAAGGTATTGTGTTTCTTTTCTAGTCTCAACTCTGCATTTTAGATTGGAAAGTCCTGTACTTCATGGTACTGTTCAGCTGCTGCAAGATTGAGCTCTTTCCTTCCTTCTCTTCCTGCTGTTTTTAAATTTCTCTCCTTCCTGATTTAGAATGATGATCTGACTCGAATCAAAATGCAGCAGCGTGTACTTCCACAGCCAGAGAAAGAGAAGCCAAACAGCACTGAAATTTAGGAAGTGTGAGAACCGAGCCAATATCAATGCAAAGCGTAGGAATACAACTGAATGCACAGGGGTGGGGTGTCCCTGGAGGAAACAAAGCAGAAGGGGATGAGAGGCAGGGCAAACAGAAGGCAGGACCAGGACTGCGGAAGCAGAAGACAGGGTAAGAATAGGAGGCAGCTTTTCTGCACTGATTCCCTTTGCTACTCACTGTGGCAGCATCTGGGCCATGTTTGTGGTAATACGAGATCCCCAGTCTCCTCCCTGTACGTAGTATTGCTTGAAGCCCAATCTGTTCATCAGCTTATGAAATATCCGAGCAGTTGCTATGGTGTCAAAGCCTGTAGGTAAAGAGAAACCCTGTACAGGAGACCTGTTTTTCCTAGTGTTCATACCCTAGCCCAAAGACTGTGGCCTGACAGAGGCACACGAGTGTGCTGCTGTGTGAAGGCACAGTGTGCTGTGCTGCTCTGCCTCACTTCATGGCGCTAAAGCAAATACAAGATGACGGAAATTCAGTGGAAGGTGGAGAAAGGGGAAAGCAGACCTGGCTTCCAGCTACCATTGCCTTCCAAATCTCTACAGCTAGCCCCAAAACCTCAGCCACATAAGTGTAAGTGCAGAGCCAAGCATCTGCATTCACAAACTGCAGTGCCCAGGGAGCCTGGGGATGGCTGAGGTGTTACTTCAAAAACCTTGTGATTCCTGTAGAGTCTTTTCATTGCTTACCTTTCTGGTGTGGTGCCTCCGAGAATCCGTAGCCTGGGATGGATGGGCAGATGACCTCAAACACCACGTCACCCTCGTTCAGGCCGTGCCTGGCTGGCTCCGTGAGCAGAGGGATGATCTTGTAGAACTCGTAGAAGGAGCCAGGCCAGCCGTGGACCATCAGCAGAGGTTGAACAGCTTGACCGTGAGGGACATAGGATGGCTTCACGCGGATAAAATGGATATCGATCCCTGCCATACATCCAGGACAGATAAATTAAAGCTCTGGTTCCATCACAGTCTCTGCTGTCTACTCTGAAGAAGGAGGGTGGCAAAATTGTAATTAGCATTCGTAGCAGAACTTGGACAATCAAGCCCTGGCAAGAAGATGCCTAACTAAAAGGGGATGCCTGATATCGTACCTATGTCTCATCTTTTTCATACAGAGTGGTACTGATCCCAGCCCCAGATATTGGGGTCACAGGAGACTGAGCATCCATCTCCTGAGAAACTGGTTGCACAGTAGATAAGTAGAACTGTACTTAAATGAATAGCATAATGCAGGTAAGATGTGCAAAAACATGACAAAATTACAAAATATGTGGGTGATAAAAAGAGAAACATGGAAAAGTTAAGTGCAAGATAGAAGTTTAACCTGCGGGTCACTTAGCTAAAGTCTGGCTAACCTCACCTGGCAAAACTGAGTGGTGGTGGTGGTGGGAATTCTAGCCTCAGAGTCTGGGTAAATTTTGCAATTTTCAAAGGTGGCTTCAAGGCAATAGCAGAAGAAAACCTCATCATTATTTAGCACAGGTTCGGAGCCAGATGAAGCCCATCTTGAAACAGACCTAATCTTATTGTCACTGTGCAATGGTCTTGTTCTATAGAAGGTTATTAATAATATAGCTGCCACTAGTGATGTTTCACTCATATCACTAAGCTGTCATGCATACTGTTGTCTTAAATATTGTAAGCTCTTAAATCCTCCTCTTCTCTCTGTACATTTCCGAGAGACCTGCTCAAGCCACAGAGACGCCCTCACCTTCAATAGTGGTTTGGAAATGAGGATATTTGTTCAGGACTTCCACTTGCTTGCGCCAGTCAAACTGGTTCCTCCAGTAGGCCACCACCTTCCGCAGGTAGCTGGAGTTGAAGCCATAGTGGAAGGCAGCCCCTTCCAGCGGCGGTGTGTAGCGGGCCTGCTCCAGGCGGCGGTGCAGGTCCTGCAGAGGGGAGTCCTTCTTGTGAGGCTGTCCAGCTGCCCGTGCATGCCCTACGCAAGGGTGGGCATGGACGGGCTCTCCTGGCTCTGCCAGCTTTTGTACCGCTATCTGGGACACAACGAGTCTTCCTGAAGCAGTGGCATACTCCCCATGACCCCCTGAATCATTTATTTGGGGAATATATTTTTCTAGTAGGGCACCCAGGAGTACCAGGTCCTACTTTTGTCTTGCTGCTAACTTGCTTTAGGGTTTTTGGCACTAAGAGCTTGCCGGGACTGCCGGCTGGGAGAAGAATAAGAAGCTCAGCCTGAGCTGCTGACTGCTAGTTGGCCAGATAATTAGGGACAGGCATGTAGGGACAGAGGTGCTGTGACTCAGGCAAGACCCTGTTCCTCTTCACCCTTCCAGCACTTCCGCCTGTGGAAGCCCCTCACTCCTGCCCCACCAGTGTCACTGCTGTCCCGATGCCCTCCCACCCTGCTCCACCATCCACAGACCCACTGTCAAAGTCTGCTGCTCAAAGCATGGCCTTTATTCAGGAGGAGTCCCACATTGCATGGAGGGTCTGTGGTCTCAGAAAGTCTTTACGGGACATTGCAACAAATGTGAGCTCCAATCCCATTTGGAAAGGGCAGTGAGCCTCAGCATCATGTAACGGCGCTAGGTAGCTGCACTGGTGTATATAAGTGCCCTGCTGCCAGCCCCAAGACACCACCTCAAAGGAGTAAGGTGGGTGATGGACTGGCTCCACCTTGCAGCTTTCCGCCCCTCCCTACATACAAGCCAGCGGTACCTCGATTTCTTTGTCAGATGTTTCAATCTTGAAGGGACGGATACTTTCATCTTCTTTCCCTTTTAGGGGTCTTTCACCTGAGCCCCACCATCCATCACCCATTTCAAGAGTCTTGATCTTGTGCCTAGACCTCAGCCAGAAAACTAGCATCCCTCCAACCCCCAGGGCGGCTGCAGGGACCAGGACTGCATTCTTCTGAGAATATTCAAAAGACCTGGGAAGGCATAAAATTGCTTGTGTTTAACAACAGAAGTGTCAAGGATAAAGGGACTATGCTGAAGATTGTATTTGCATTGGTTGGGCCTGAACAGTAACAAATGCCTAACAATCCCATGGAGTCAGCAGGGGCTGGGGGCTTTTGTTATTTTTGAAGATCACAGGAAAGATTTGGGGCAGGGTTACATCTACCAGTGCTTCTTAGGGACCTCAAGCACTTGCTGATCAGGACTTGCTGATCACAAGGCTTCCTTGTCCCTCTCCTTGTGAACCTCCAGGGTGCCCTGGAGGACAAGGTACAATAGGATATGGGCAAGTCTATTTTAAGGCAGGTGCTGGAGTGAATAGGAGAGTAGCAGCTGGACTCCTACAGGAATAAAATCTGCACAGACAGAATGGACTCGAGGAGCAGGAACAGAGACAAGGGTCTTCAGCTGCTGGAGAGAGCTGGCTGTGCTGGCTGTGCCCCTCTTGGCAGTGCTTTATACGTAGCTCCCCTACAGATTCAGTCATCTTTTAGGGCAACACAGGTCCTCCACTATAGCTTTCCATGGATAAGGGTTTTAGCTTTCTGTCTGGTACTCCTGTTTCTGTTCTAGAGAGCAAGGTTTCATACTTCCTTGAGGTGTGGGAGGTAAGTCACCAGAGTTGGTTTTAACAGACATGCAGCATGTTTCAGGACCATTCAAATGCTTGAGCAATCAGTCCTAAATGTAGTGTACCTTCCCATCCCTCTGACCTGTGCCTCAAGCTCTCCAGCTTCCTGCGGGGATTAGTAGAGGTGTCTGGGGCTATTGCAGTGGGCTGCAGCGGGACTGCAAATGAAGATTTTCTTGTTGTTGTCATACCGGGTGGGGAAAAGACTATAATGTGGCCCAACCAGTGTGCTAATAAAAAGTGGAGGCATCAACACAGAGCAGCTATTTCACTCACCTGATCCGGGACAAGATGGTCTCCCTACAAAGGGGGGGGAAAAAAAAGATTCTTATAGTCTTATACTGCTATCTGAATGGTACCAAACCTTGCGGATGGTGCAAAGAATGTCACCTACCAGCGCCATTTACTGCCCAGCCAAGGGATCACAAGCTGTTTAGCCACCCAGCAACACCTGCCATTATTTTTCCTACTTTTTGGATGGCACAGAAATAGGGTGCGCGGCCTCTGCACAAAGAGACAGTGTTTCTGGGCTGTGTTTTAGTTAGATAGTTTGTTGCCATAATATTCCCTCCTTCAGCACAATTTAGATAAAAGGCACTAAACAACTGGGCAGGTGTCCTTGCCGTGTTTCATCCTACGAGCGGCTGCGTTACTTCAGCCGAGAAAATAGTTTATTTTGACTGCTGTGTAGCGATAGGTACCTACGCAGCCTTGGCAGGGGACTTTCAAGCTCAAGGGTTACCCGGCTGCCAGCCACGTGCTGCAGGGCTGCCAGGAGGAGAGGCTTGTGGGACCTTTGCCTGTTCAGAGTTCAATGAGCTGCTATACCATTGCTACTTCTAACTACTCCTGACTGCATATCAAGCTTTTAGGACTCATTTGCCTGCAAGAAAAAGAAAACATCCCCCTTGGCTCTCTTTCAGCCTGGTAGATTCTCTTGCAAGAAAAACGCAGTCTAAAATCTAGCAAAATTAGAAGCGACAAGAGAAAGTCTTGTCACTCTTCCTTGTGGAAGGCAGCTAGATTAGGGAACCACCTTGAGGAAAGAAGAAAAGAAAAGGGACATGAAGCTCCATAAAAAAACCAAGTTTGTTAAGTGTTTCTTTTTACCTAGTATTGTTTCCCACTGCTGCCTGTGATGCAGAACCCGGTGCCTGTACTGGAGACCCCAGCAGTCGCCAAGACAATTTGGTAATGATCTCTGAGACAGCCTATGTGTGATTTTTAAGGAGGTATCTCCTTAAACTGCTCCCAGACAAGGAAGAACAGGGCTCCTAAGAGCAAACAATGTCAGCCTCCACCTCTCTTGAGGCTGAGCAGCTTATGCAACTGGTAATAATATACCCCTGCACTTACATCCTGGAGTTTAGTGAGTCAGAGGCATGAAACCAGTTATCATGGCAATAGCACAAAATAGCACTGCTAACAAAGCAAGCATGTCCCAGAAGCAGCTCTCTGAGTGACACAAAACAAAGCTCAGTCTAATAAAACCTCCTCCACACTCACGCTCAGGAGAACTCAGCCGCATGCTCCCACCCTCCAATGGCCTGGGGCATTGCAGGGTGCAATGGGCCCCGCAGGGGCTTTCTCCCACCCCAGCCCCGGGGAGCCCCATCCGGAGTCCCTCCTCCCTGCACCGAGGTCTCACCAGGCGTTTGGAAGGAACTCCTGCCACATGTCTGCTCCTCCTCACTTGGCCTCTGCTCCGAGCGAAGCAGCCCAGGTGTCTCCTCTGCTGGTTTCTCTTCAGCAGTGACGCTCTCTCGGTGACAATGCAATCTACATCATCTATTAGTGCCACCTATTGCCTAAATATGCAGTTGCAAATTACACTGAACAGAGGCAAATGCGAAGTCCTGCATGGGGAGCGAATAGCCCTGTGCGCCAGCACAGGCTGCATGCCAAATGCATAGAAAGCAACTCTGCAGAGACTGGCCTGAGGTCCTCAGCTGAGCCTGAGTCAACAAGGTGTCCTTGCGGCACAGGCCAGCTGTGTACAGGGCTATGCAGCAAGTGTGATAGCCAGCAGCCTGAGTGAAGTGACTTCTCGCTCTCTTCAGCACTTGTGAGACCACATCTGGAAGGCCATGTCCAGTTCTGGCCTTGCTGGTAGAGGAAAAACTTGAGAGAGCCCACCTTTGGTGGTGGAGGGCGAGGAGACTGGAGCACGTCACGTACAAGGAGAGACAGAGAGACCTGGGCTTGTTCAGCCTGGAGAAGAGAAGGCAAAGAGTAGGGTCTTACTGCTGTCTACGGCTACCTAGGGGAGAGTGTAGGAAAAATGGACCCAGACTCGTCTTGGAGGAGCAACAGTTGAAGGACAAAAGGCAATGGATGCAAATTGCAACAAGGAAAATTCTGGTTAGATATGAGGAGAAATTACTTTACCATGGAGGTATTCAGACACTGGGACAGGGGCCCAGAGAGGATGTGGGATTTCCATCCTTTGAGGCATTCAAAATTTGACAGGAACAAGGAAGGCAGTGAACCACCTCACCTACCTGTACCTGCTCTGAGCAGGAGGTGTGATGAGCTGGCCTTCAGGTGTCCCTTCCAACCTGTGTATCATGTGGCCCTATTCCATGTGCACCTGTAATTTGCAGTAGCCAAGTCAAAAAAGAAAAGTTAAGTTTTTCATTTTCCATGGAAGTCAATGCTTTGTTTTAGCTCAGGGAACTAGATTTCATTTCCCTCATGGTCAGTAAAATCTTACTGGATAAAGGCTTCTCCTTCCTAAATTGTTGCACAGTGTCCTTGCTGTGTTTCACTGTAGGAATAGCGACATTCTACTGTCAGAGGGAATGATTCCTATCTCCACACAAGGCTCAAAGTGAAGTATCATCACCAGTGAGATCTGTGGTGATTAGGTCTCATACTGCTGTGAGTTCATATGCCGCCACTGTGCCATCAAAAAGACCCATCAGGAAGCAAAGCTTGTAAACCCTTCATTTGGTTGAAGTTCAATTTATTGCTCTGCCATAGCTATTTCTGGTTATGTCCATCTGGGATTACTTAGCTTTAAGGTCCTATTTCCCAAACATAATCAAGTCTCTTGAGGCGTCTTTGAAGATGGTATCCCTGATTGCAGAGGGACTATAGTCAGAAGACTGGAGAATTTTTAGCAATAAGAGGAAAGAATTACAACTCATGTGGAAGGTAGCTGAGGACCCCTGTAAAGTGTCAGGCTGTGATGTCACCAGGAGACAAAAGAGACTTTGGGGATATTCTATTTCTTACTTAGCACTGGGAAAAAACATGACGGCTGGCAGAGGAAGGTCTGGCTTAAACATCTGAGAGTGAAATTATTTATACCAGGAATGTGGAAAAAGAGCCAGCAGAGCTAGTTAAAGCTGCAGAAAAAAAAAAAAAAACAAGTCGCTGCTCTCTGCCTAAAAGATTTGGGAGAATCAGAACAGCTTTTGCTTAAGATATAAGGGGACACACCAAGGCCATTTAGACCCTGGGGCTAAAAGGCAACAAAACCCCACTGATAAATCTGAAAGAGCTGAGATATCAGGATCCCATCTACTGAAATGCAGGGTATGTGCAGGAGTTTCATCGGAGTGCTGGTGGGCAGAGATCAAAGGGTCCCAGAGGAAATTCCAACTTGGGGTGCTGCAGCAGCTTGTCTGTGGAAAACAAGGTTTTTTCCCCCTCTCTCTCACAACCTCCAGTGGCCAAAATGCACAACAAACCCAGGCAGAAACTGCTTGCTGGAGTCAACAAGGCTGCCTCCCATGAGATTTTGATGCATGTCCCATAAATGGAAAGGGGAATCCCACAGGAAAGGAGCTGCAAAAGTGCTTCAGAGCATCTCCCTGCACTGGGACAGGATCCTATATCCTTAATGACAGATGTCTTAGAAAATTGTTTTTGAAAAGCCTTCTTGGAGCACTAGTAGAACGTTTTCTGCCACTGTCCCAGTGCTGTGATTTTGCTGGTTCAGCTGCTATTCTGGCATGGGTTAAAAAAA